>JAQGAJ010001180.1:0-10734 GCA_034689365.1 Liebstadia similis
ACTCTTGAGTCGAATTGTCGGCAAAACAAAAACAAAATTCTTATATTCTTTGAGAACCAATGAAATGAAATATAGAGAAAGAGATCAAAACTCGAGTTCTAAACAAAATAAGGACCAAAATTCTTATATTTGTCCTCGAAATTCAATTATGAACACAAATCGCTGGAACCATATCTGAACCACTATTTGCGAGGTTTGGCTACTCTTCACAAAACAAATTTATGAATAATATATTTTCATTTCTGCGTAACATTTATTAATTTTTGATATGAGTTTACTTTAATTTCGTTTCTATTTAGAGCTTGTTTTAGAGAAATCGATATCAAAACAAACAAAAAAATATTCCGATTCTCGTAATAACAGAAAATCCAATTTAAAATTCCTCTAAAATTTGGACAAAAATTTAACAAAAAAAAATTGGTTCAAAAGAGTGCATTTTGTTGAGAAACACTTATTGTTATTGTTTTCCTCATTGAGTTGTCTTCGATAGAAATGTTTGTCGATTTCGTTTTGTGAGGAAATATCAATTTAGTCTCAAACCAACGATTCTTTAGTTAAGAATATCATTTAATTTTAAGAGCTCTTGAATTTAATTTCTTCCCAATTAATGAGAGATTCAGTAAATTTCTGAATAAATATTTAGAGAACACTTTCACTAATAGTTTGGACACGAATTCCCTTAATTCGATGAAAACCTAAATTTAAGTTCAAAAGAATTCTCATTTCGAGACTGTTTAACGACTGCTCATTAAGAGACAGAATTATTGTTAACACACAGAATATTCTTGCGTTTAAAGTGGTTTAAGCGATCGCACAAACATTGGATTCTCTAATGCCTGAGAAAACATGCGATCGATTCGTTTGGAGTCTATTGTTGAGGCCCAGAGAGGGCCAGAGGGGGAGCACTGGTGTGGAAAGTAATCAAATAAAGTCGATTAAATATTGTTAACTCAATGATTCAAAACATTCTAATCGAGACTTTAACTGAAATATTCATTGCAATCCAAATAACAGAACCCATTGTGACATACATTTGCAAAACGAGACAATAAAGTGTCAGATATTTGTTGAGTTGTATTAACACTATTTCCCAATACAATTATAAAAGAAAACTTATTTTTCACTTCTATTAGAGGTATTGAAGTGAAAACAAAACTAAATTAAAGGCAAGCGATTTGTTTTGCTTTCGGTGGCTCTGAATCTGACAAAAAACGAGAAACGATAAGACATTTGGAAACCAGAATCAAAGCAAACGATAGACAAATCAGACTTTGTTTGCGATCATTCATTGATTTCGTTTGGGAAATAAAAACACAAAGTTTTGACTTAATATAAATTAATGACCGAATTGTATGAAAAGAATAATTCGATTTTCAAAACAAGAAATTAATTAATGATATGTTGGGCTTTGAGAAAGCCTTCAAAGGTATAGCTTCTTATTATTACTTCTTCAGATCATTTCTTAGGCTTTCATTCAATGAAATTAGTTTTCGTTTCATTGCATTTATTTATTTTTAATGCTCGATAAAGACCAGAGAACTGACAAGAAATGCAAACAAATATCCCATTAATTAGCTTTTGTTTATCAATCCATTCACTTTCAAATGATTTTGAATCAAGAATTTCAATGAACTAAATGCACGGCTATTGAAGTATTGCTATCAACCAAGAGATCTATGAAATCATTTGACCTTTTCGTTCTTATCATCTCTTTATAGCGAGATTGGACTCGAATAAGCCTTTGGTTGGATTACCGGACAATCAGTATCTCAATAATTAATTTAATTCTATTCACAATCTATTAAATAATGAATTCCTAAATCATTTGTCAAAAACAAATACAATAAATCAAAATTTAATATTTATTTAGTTTTGAATAAAAACAAAAATTCGAATAAAATAAATATTTTTCCGTATTCTCTCATTTTATGCAATAAATTAAGTTTAAATCGATTTCTTCGACGAAATGTTGTCTTAACTTAATTGTTAAAATTGGATAAAAACCAATAAAAATACAACGAATGCACGCATTTTGTCGATTGTGATCGACATTATTTGACATTTTCGGACGAAATTATTTGAATAATTTAGAAAATTTTCCACTATTTCAATGAACAAACGAAAATTGGCGAAATAGACATTTCTCTTATCTTAATTGCAGACATCGGATCAAAAACTGCGTTAAATTCAATGACAATTTAACCGGAATTTAGTGACAATAAAAGTTTTGATCGTTTTTTGCTCACAATTACCCGGAATTTAATGTCTCTAAAGTGGAAATGAAATAAAATTAACAAATTTAGAGTAAATTTTGTGTTTTCAGAGCTAATGAATATTGAAATACGAAATCCAATTAACGAAAACATTTTAATTTTATTATCGAAACACAGAATTTCAGTTAATTACTCCTTTCAACAAATGATCGATTCTTTCATTTTTGGGTACAATGGGAAGAGTGAGTCCTGAATGAGTGACTTCAAGTAATTTAGTCAAAACAACAAAACAATTAAATTCATATTTCAATTACATTAATAACAATAAAAACGTTGTATTTATACGAAACTCGTTGAACAAGTTTCGGTCCAAATCTCAAGCGAGACCTCAGAATAGCAAACAATTCTCTTTAGACATCAGAACTCACTTTCGGCTAAAATGTTTGACTTTTGGTTTTATTTACTTTTGATATATCGGAACAAAAATTCATATGAAATGAATGAAAGCGAAAATGAAATTAAAAGAACACCAAAGAAAACGATTTGTTGAATACAATGGATTCTATTTGTTGTCCAATGTATAGCATTTCGATAATCAATTCAATCAATCGATGAATGAAAATATTGTTCGAGAAATTAATCATCTGTTATATGATATGAAAGGGAACGGCGTTTCGGTGTTGTGTCCGACAAATGTCTTTCTCTTTGAGCCCATAGTTATCTCGACAAACAAAATAAAGGAAAATAATAATAACCTTAAGCGAAATGACATTAAGAAAGCGAAGGATAATTGACTCGAAAGGCAATCAGACTTTAATTATTTTCAGCATTGAAATCAACATCACATCAGAGAATGACCTAAAAGATGACGAATTTCATGGATTAACGATTAGACTAAGTTTGGTCTAACTATGATATCGACGCCAAAAATGTTAATCAAAAGTAATGTCACATTTGGGCCCAAAATTAATGTAAAGCTTAACCCAAAAGCCAAAACACTAAAGAAATATTAGTTTTTCGCCAGATTTTTAATATAAGGACAAAAAGTCGTGCGGTTTTTGTTCACAACTGATGCACAAAATTAATTGCTTCGCGATATTAAATTTGTTTCATCCAAACCTTTCTTCTGATCGACTCATCCTTTGGTGCAAATAAGCGACCGCTTGTTCTGGATCTTGAATGCGGGCCAAACTGGTTCGCGACGAAGGATAGCCTTTCGGCTGCGGTGAGGACTGAGAGACCTCTCCGTGAGATATGGAAGACCTGCTCGAAGACGATATGCCTTCCATGTCTTTAATGATCAATGGATCAGTCGGTTCGCAATCAGAGTTAACACGAAAACTGTTTTGAATTTATTATAAAACGATAACACAGAACACAAAATACATTATGAATAGCTTGCAATTCATCAATCGGTGGGTGAAAGACATTTAAAATCTCTTCTTTTGTCACTCGATATGAATAGAGAAACAATGTTTTGAATGATAATCGTAAACGAAAAGAAGTGATGGCTTCGGGTTATGTCTCTCAATATCAGTCCAGAATCGACACAACACTCGACTCACGAGTTTGTGCACTCAATAATCAGTTTTCAATTTCTAAAGTTTTTGCAAATATTATATTTAAATAAATACTTAATGTGTTTTCAAACAGTTTTCTGTAATTACATTCTCTTTATTATTACAATATTCGAGAGAAATAGTATTGAATTCAATTCACCGCTCACTCAGTGTTCAGTAATTTTAAATCCAAAAGAATATTAAAAAGAAAAAGACTTAACTCTTCACGACTTGAATACCAAAGTAATCGTTGAAATAAAATTTAATTTCTGTTCAAAACTCACATTTCAGGACATTTCAGGTCTTATATGATATTTATTATAACACTTAGAGAATGTAGAAAATAGTAACGAATCGTCAGATTCTTGTTTCTCACAGAATATATGAATAATTAAATGAAATTTTGTGGAAAAATGGAGTTAAATCCAGTTTATTCTGAGAACTAAGTCATAAATTCTCGTTGTTTTCCACTGAATTTGTTGAAGAAGTGGTCAATTATTGAATGCCATTAAAGTTTACACAATTGTCTGATTATTTGTTATTCAACACTACTTTCAGTTGTGATCCAATGTTTGTCTACTCGTAATATCGTTGCAACGGTAGAGCTCTGCACAAGACATACACCACAAGAGTGATCAACGATTTCATTGCTTGCTTTCAGAGCATTTCGATCCCAACGCCAGAGACTTCTCCGCCAGAGATATCAATAGCTCTGACTTTCAGACGAAGAGACCGACTCTTCAATCGACTTCTACCGTATTTCCTCGCATAGAAGTGATAGAACTGTCTCGGCTTTTATAGTTCAAAGTTTGAGCAATTTTTGTGTAACAACCGTTAAATTCTTAACCGAATGTTCTTTCAATCGAATTTTGAGCTTTTACTGTACCCACAAATGCGGGAACGAATCAAACGGTTTATTTTGACCTAATGGTCAAATTTATTTACAACTTCGAGAAGATTTCTGTTATACGGGTTAATGCGGTAAATGCTTTTGAAGTGCTTTTCGGGGATTTAACGAATAAAACGGTGTTTTTGTTATTTTTCGGATTTTTCTCTCAAACAGAAGAATATTCTGAAATACAAGAATATTCTGTAACTTTTAATTTTGACTATAATTCTTATAAATAGTTCCTAATTATAATTGAATGAAACAAAACAATTGGAGACAAAGAGACAATCGATTGTGTCTTTGGTGTCAAATTCAGATTATCATAAATCACTTTCAACGCAATAATCATTATATTTCATTTGAAAAGTCTATCGATTTTTCTTATTCTAAAGCAAAAACTAAATGAATAGTAAATTACTTTCAAAGAACACAAAACAGAATTTAATTGAAACTTTCGGACAGTTTTATCAATAAATTTAAACAAAAACGACTGACTCTGTCCTCCCATCCCATCCCTAACTCTCTTAATTGAAAAATTAGCAAAATTTAATGAATTCTGTCAGAAATACAGTTCAAATCAAATCTATGGTCACATTTAATTTAGTTTCGAGGGTCGGGTTCTGACAATAATCGCCTCATTTATTGGACAAATGAATCAATTCTGACAAACATCTGCTCAGTATTACAGATATTCTTATGTGAAAGGCTTGACTTGTCTTCAGTCAAAAGTGTCACTTCAAGTAAGACTTAATACAAGACTTTGTGCCCTAAGTTCGCAATAATAATCGAATTATTCGGCGATTCATTTGATTTAGGATCAGAAAAGTAATCCCTATTTGAGAAATACTGCTGACCGGACATGAAATGGATCATGGTCACTAATTAAATTTTACTTTTCACTCGTTTTGTACGACAAAATGTAGTTTATCACGAATATAACGATAGGATAGTCTTTATTGACCGAAGAATTTCAGTATTTCTATTTAATAGATGTGATGCTCAGAGTTATTATAGTAATTATTGGTCGAAAAGGAGCTGACATTGAGAACCAATGATAACCAATTGAGTGGTTTGAAGGTCTAAATTGTCAGATAATCGCCGATAAATGCCGTTTCAAATGATATTTTTATTGGATTTCATATGAAATTATAGTTCTCTGCGAAAGTGTCACAAATGGTCGTCACTTAATAACAGTCATAACACTAATAATAAAGTTATCCGTTTATAGAAGTAATTCTTTGCATTGAATTTTCCATCATTTTTGGCCATATTTTGACTATAAAAACCATTTAATACTAAATTAATTAAGTTTTATTGAACGCATAATATGAACGAATCGGTAATAATCTAGTTATCCATAAATTCTAGATCCTCTTCATATAACAATTCAAGAATTCCTTGATCTAAAGACCGAACCGAAGAACTCGAACAGACTATTAGTCGAAAGCAAAGAACTGTTATCATTGAAGGGAATTCGATCGCTCGCATCACTAAACTGGTCGTTATCTTCTTCGTTGAATTCTTGTGCCCAAAGACAGTTCATTCTGTGACCCAAAACCTTTGCGTTGTGTAAGTTGAGTATCGCCTTCGCGGCACTTCTTTTCAATTGAAACCTTATGAGAGCACAACCGCTGTCCTCAAGGAAACTGATTTCCTCTATCGAACCGAATTGCGAGAAAACAATTTCCACTATTTGTCGACAAAGAATATCCTGAAGACCGTCACAAACCACCGAAGAGTTGGTTTCACTCGACTCGTGATATATAACATTGAATTCACTGCCACTTCTCTCCGAAGACTTCTCAACGCAAAGACATTTTCCTTCTTCGACAATAAGAGAGCATCGAATCAGAGATCCGTTCATCACTTCAACCGCTTTCTGGGCGTCAGATATTGCGGCGAAAGACACGAATCCGAAGCCTTTCTTTTGTTTTGTCGCCAAATCAAAGGCAAGACTGCACTCAAAGATCTGACCGAAGCCTTCAAACGCGTGTTCTAAGTCATAGTCTTCAACGGAAGCGCTCAGACATTGAACCAAAACTGTTGAAAGACTTTTACTTTCTTTGGCTCTCATTTCACAGTCAGAGAGATTTGAATCGAAAACCCGATAAATATTTATATCTTTCCCCAAAAAATAGTGACCGGAAAGGAATTGATGGGCATTTCGTGCGCTCTCGTGCTCTGACCCGTCGTCTTCGGAAGACTCGAAGAGATCAACCCTTTTAACAGAATTAAAAGTAGAGCATCCTTTCAATGATTCTGATTCTTCACATTCTTTGTCCAAATTTGTCACTAAAATCATTTTCGGCAAACAATTGTCTTCAAATCGTGACTTATCGGCTAATTGTTCCATCAATGTGAGCAAGGTGAATTAGTCCGTATTTGATATATGAATAATCTTTTTCAATAGACTCTTCAAACGCTTCTTCGTTAAGATCTTCAGATCTTTCGCTATCAACAGAAGAGTCACTTTACAGCGAAAAGATTTCAGAGGAATAACTCTTTGATTTAGAGGCGGAAGAATCGGATCGATTCGAATACGACCAGGTTATCGATGAAATATCGTTTTCATATAAATTACTTTCATCATTAACCAATGCTTTCACTTTCGACATAATATTTTGTCAATTTAGCTATTTTTGCAATTTAACCATGATAAATCACTTTTTTAAATAGAAGTGTAAACCTCTATCGCAAAGTACTTTGTTTTTGCTGAGATTTATTTCAAATTTTCCAAACATTATATATTTTAATTGGAATTTTTCATAATTTACTCAAATATTTTGTTCAAATGTGAGTGAAATTAAGTCATATTCTTAGTTAAAACTAAAATTATTTCAACTCAACAATCATTTTATCGGAATATTCTTGTTCTGTGCGATACTTATCTCCGTCTGAGGGCTGTTCTCTTCACTCGAGTTTCGATCGGTTCGCGACTGAAGTCTCGCTTTGAGTGATAATAACATAACATAACGACTCATGTATTACACAAATCCATAAAATCGACGAAAATCTGATTCAGACGTAAGAAAATATATCAGAGAAGAGAATATTTGGCTTTTGGTTTACAAATGTCACTAAAAGTTGTTCATTCAGTCAGAGAGGAAAAGATTATTTGACAGCAAATAACTAGCAATCGATACTCAAGTATAGAGTGAATGATATCTGAGCCCACCCGTCAAATGTAAAGGTGATAATTGAAATTTGAAACTTCAAGACATTCTGTTTCTTAATTACCCTAAAGTCCCGTAAGAAACCCTTCGGGTTATGCAATGAATATATAGTCTTTATATTAGTATTCAAAATATAATTAAAACATTCTTTTCGTTACCTTTTGCTAACAAATGTTTTAGTAACGGTGTCTCTGGAACTTTATGGTACCCCAGAATTCCCAACATTGTATTCAAGAATAAGCAATTTAAATATTAATCTTCGGTACAATAAATGCAAGAAATGTAATCATATTTCGAGGTAGAAATTGGATGAAAGCGGTAAAGATTATTATAGATAGCGACAAAAGAGTTATTTGTCTGATCCCAAGCCATAAGTCTCGCATCGATTCTCGGATTCAATCGAGAAAAATGAATATTTGGACAAAAAACTAATATCTGTCAGAAATATTGGATTCAGTTATTGAAATGAATTGCGAATATATTCACACCTTCTTCAAAACGATGAGAATGGCCAGAAGGGAATGGCCGACCACTTGTCTCAACCACGAGGCGATTATTTTCCATCATTTTATAATAATATATTCAAGAGTCGTAAGGATTGGGTCGAAAATAGATATGAAATGAAAGCCCTTTGGACTTTTGAGGTATTCTTAAAGATTATTTGCCTTTGGAAGCAAACAACCAGAGCAAACATGGGTCAATAAGTTTAAACTTTACCATCTTGCTCTTCTCTTTGTCATGAATTGAATAAAAATGCATTTTGAGTTTGTTTTCGGGCAAAAAGCGGAAAAGCTATTCAAACAACAAGAATAAGGAGTAACACAAGAATGTGAATGAAATGGTAAAAGTAATGAACTGTCGGTTTGTAAACGGCATCACAAATGCCATCTTCGCTAAGCAGACAAATGTTTATCATTTCCATTATATTTGTCTTCTTCTTCTTGAATAATGCTTTTTCTCACATTGTTTTAATAGTCGAGCCTTTTATGAGTCATTTAACAGATTTTTTTTTTGTGCCGACGAAGCAATGGAAGGACTTA
The DNA here is from genome assembly GCA_034689365.1 of Liebstadia similis. Taxonomy (NCBI): domain Eukaryota; kingdom Metazoa; phylum Arthropoda; class Arachnida; order Sarcoptiformes; family Liebstadiidae; genus Liebstadia; species Liebstadia similis. The sequence continues at coordinate 8,875 of JAQGAJ010001180.1, forward strand.
AGGGTAGAGATGACCAATAATAGTATATTCTGGGATAACTTGATTGAAATTCTTACAAAATTGATGGAAAATTGATCTTTTTTTGATTAAATTTATAGTTGGACTCAAAAAGAGGCCAAAACTCGAGGGAAAAGCCAAAAATCCGCCCTTTGATCCCTTTCCCGAGAAGCCAAGACCGGAGACCATTGCTGGCCATCCCTGACTTGTCGGCCGAGTCAATGGCCACTAAATAAGGTCAACATTTGTTGTTAAATACCAAGCAATGAACAGATGAACAAACCATTAATGAAAGTTTTTGCTATTATAGGCGTATATTGTGTTCGCTTTTTTGTTACAACCTTTCGGTTAATCAATTAAATGGTTTTTTAATATAATGATGAATCAAATATTGTTTTCGGTTTGCGGTGAAGTCATAAATCAAAGTTAAGTAAATCCAAAGAACTTTATGAGAAATGGATTCAAAATTTCAATTAGAAAATGATTAAAATCTCATTTCAATGATTTAATGCAACGATAATTAAAATTATTTATTCAGAGATTGTGTGCAAACGAATCATAACATATATATATATATTTAATAAGATTTGGTTTAATATTTAGATTAAAATTCTGTTTCCGAAGAGCAGAAGAAAAGCAAATTTAATTTGTTATCAAAAGATTTAAAATTAGATTTACATCCGATTCGTATCACTGGATATGTTCGGTGACTGTCATCGACCAAAATATCGCTGTCTCTCAAACCCATAACTCCTGTCGTCAATACTTTTCTTACTCTTTCGACTGAAAATCTTTTCAAGACTTAAAAGACTTGAACTTTAAAAAAGAAAAACTAAAAGAGCTTTCGATTTAAGATTGTCTGAAGAGATGAACCGAAAGATTACTCTCGAGTTTTGTCTCTGATATATGTTTACTCTGAGAAAGTTCAGTTAATTTTGCTGATCCGACACACTTTTATAGAATGATTGATCTCTAATATCTAGGTATTCAAAAAAAACTCCGCGTTTTTTTAATGTTTAGATAACATGTCTTTCATTCACAAAAATATGTAAAATAAGCGCAATTTTACCTAATTTTCGGATGATTTAACTCATTTTCGGGATAACCGAACAATTAAATGATGTTTACGTAAAACACAAATTGAAGTTTTGGAGGAAAAAATCAAATTTGATTGAAGTATTGAAAAACAAGTGAATCCCTGAAAATTAAATTTAATCAAAGCATTTGAACAAATATTCCCTTTTGGGAAGAGTTTTTGCAATAAACAGCAAAATTAATTACAAGATAAACGAATTACGAGAAAACTATTTCCAAAATAATTGATGCAAAATATTAATTATTAAACTAACACTAAATCGCTGTCAAAACGACAAAAACAGAGAAAAACAACAAATTCTTCTAATTTTAGGGCTCAAACAAAAAGCCTACCAATAAGAGCCCATGATGGATCTGTGATTATTGGCTGAATGCCTCAAATTATTAAACTATTTCGAATTTCATTTCGATTTTGATAAACTTTCGAACAGTCCAACAGAATATTCTTTGCCTTCAAATCAATGAGGAATTCGTTTCGAAATGAATTTGAGAACAATTCCAACGAAGTTATGCAATATTGCGGGTATTTTTCAATAAAGACAGTTCACTTGGAATTTTAATTTAATGCCATTTAGAGCCTAGTTTCCCAAATGTGGTCTCTGGAGCCCACGACCTCAATCTTGCAAATGAGACATCGATGTGATTTGTTCAATATTAACAAGTTCAACTTTTCATTCGCAATAGACATAACGAAATGAAAAGGTGAAATGTTTATCAATTTAATAACTTTGAACTAAGCAAACAATTCGGGGCATATATTGAACAGAA
>JAQGAJ010001181.1:0-10733 GCA_034689365.1 Liebstadia similis
GTGAAGTAAATCCGTTCCTATCTTATCTTTAGCTAAAGGGAATGCCAGTTAAAATGTAAACAGGAACATGGCTTAAGTCGTCTAAGTTATCGAAAGTTCGCACGAATAGAGGGCAATAAGTCTGGTCAAAGAATTTTTATTATTTAGTTTAGTTTTGGTTAATAAAGAGCTGTTCGGATCACTTCTTTGGGTGTTCTAACAGTTATTAATGTAATTCAATACATAATTTCGTTATCACTTCAATCGGTTTCAGAATATCCATATATTTCAAAGAATTTAATTATTTATTTATTTAAAGTTCCAAAAGTGTTCAGTTGAGGACATTTCCCCTTTTGATTACATGTTTAATTAAATTCTTGGTTTCTCCGAACTGATACACAATATGTCTCCAATCGGAAGCACTTAAGACCACACAATCGCCACACTTTCCGACCTCAAGTGAGCCGTGAGTTTGGGATCGGTTCAGAGCGAAGGCCGCGTTGATAGTCGTGGCCGTTAGGGACTCGTTAAGAGTTAGGCCACACTTTATTACCGATAAATTCATTGCCATCGGAAGGGAATAGCCTTTTGATTGAGTATTAGTTGTTTATAATTGTTTTCGATAAAAGAATTCTATATTTTACTCACACATAGCGTTCGGATTATAGTCCGAACCGACGGCTACGATAACATTGCTGTCAATCATTTTCCTGACCGGCGGTGACTGTAGTTTCAGAAGATATAGAGTCGTCGGACAAACGATTCCTACAATATCTTTGTCCGAAAGGGCTTTTATTCCTTCGTCTCCAATAAATTCCAAATGACTGACAGATCGGGCGCCAACTCTGGCAGCCATTTCAGCCGATCCCAAGTGATTGAGTTCTTCCCCGTGAAAGGCCGGACACGCGTTCAGAATTGTCTTTCCATTCAAAAGGATTTTCTCGCTTTGGTTTACGTCATAAACACCTTTGAAGATTCAAAATTCATGAAATGTTAATTATTTTATATCTCAGCAGAATTTCAACTTTTATTTTCATTTTTGTTTCATTTCATGTAATAAAAGTTGAGTTTCTGTATCAGACCTTTTTCACAGAAGACATCCACAAATTCAATATTAGATTTCGAATAAGTTTTCAAATGTTTCATCCAATTGATAACTGATTCCACTCCTTCTTCGGGTGTCATTCCTCTGAAACAAATGATAAGATGTCTATTCATTGCAAGTCTTGTCTATACTTAGGAACCGCGTGAGCGCCTAAGAAAGTAGTGACTAAGTCAATGGGTGTTTCACTTCTGGCCTTCTCTATCACGTCCAACATTTTGGTCTCGGTCTCCAAATCCAGACCATAACCCGTTTTGCATTCCAGAAGAGTTGTTCCACACGAAGACATGTCTTTGATTCTTGAGACTAATAATTCTAAGAGTTTCGCTTCGGAAGCGTTTTGAGTTTGAGATACGGTGTAATATATTCCGCCGCCCTTTGCGTGAATGTCCAGATAAGAGGCGCCGCGGGCTTTGGCGTCGAACTCGAAGACTCTGTCGCCAGCGAACACCTTATAGTGAAGAACTGGTCAAATGAGATATTTCGATATCTACTAACCGGATGACTGTGACAGTCAACGAGTCCCGGAATCACTGAACAATTTGTTCCATCAATAACTGTCTCAAAATTTGTATATTTTTCTCCAATCATGTCATCGAAACCAATATCTATATTTAAAAATTGTGTTTAAAAACTTTTATTACTTTTAGAAACTTTTATGGATTTATTTGAATTGATGTGAAATTTTACAATAATTCAAATCATCTTCAGTTGAGATACACTATGTTTACCTGCAATTAGTCCGTCGTAACCGATGACAAGACTACAACCGATGCCATTTTGCCTCTCAATCATAGCGATATTGTCCTGATTGGGACCTCTTTTGAAGATTTCCCGATTACCACAAACACTGACTATTTGTTCGCAATTCTTGACAATAAGTTTTGCAGATTTACTCATTTTTGAGATTCAAATTCACTTAATTCCAAATATTTTAAATATCAACCGAGAACTTGGAAATTGGCTGCAGTTAGAGAACTAAACCATAAATTCTAAAATAATTTTGATCGGAGACAACAAAAAACATCCTTGAATTTGATGTCTTTGATTGGTTGGGACGGCCTCTCAAAACATTTCTGGGAAGATAGCGATCACTAATTTATTGTCACTTTAAATGCAAAACTTGTCGCCGATTCACAAATTAATTGTTTGTTTGTTTGCAAAAAATTGAGTCCAAAACCAAAACTTTAGTAATTAAATGACAACGAATTAAAATTTTGTTCATTTTGTCGTAATTGCAGACAATTATTCACTTCATCTAAAATATTTCTATTGAAGCGATTGAAAGTATATATAATCTAAAGGCAAATGAAATAATCACTTAAACTCATAACTAAATAGGAATTCACGTAAAGATTTTGATTTAAATTATTTAATTTAAAATAGTTATCATTTTAACAAGGGTACAAAGAATTCATCTAACAAGTTGACTAGTTCATCAAATATTGACTAATTCTATGCATATTTTACATTTAAATTGTTGTTAATGAGAATCGATTTATACTTTCAATATAAACGATGGCTTTTATTACTTTTACGGCTTTTTGTATTAAATAAGAACCGATTTAGTTCTTCTTCGGTCCGAAGTAAGGCTTATCAGAATCGACGGCACTCTTGATTGCAGTCATGTATTTACTTTTGGGAAGGCTTTCAACGTATCGCTTGTCGTCCGACTATTAAATGAACAATCAATCAGTGATTTAGCGATAAATTAAACACTGATTTAGACTAAACTCACTCTTAGAGTGAAATCCCGTTTCTGTGGCTTAAGTGATGGCACGAAATAGGATCCGATCCCGAATCCGATGACCGTAACGATGAAACCCCAATACGTGACCTTCACATATGTGGCCACCATTGGGAACAAGTGGTCATTGATTGCGGCAATAGTTTGCGGCGATTGTTGGACAGGATTTAGAGGTTGAGGTCAGACTTGTTTGTCAGCTCTGACTTTGCTTTGTTTACATTTGCCAAAAGGGCTTAACTCTCATTCAATATGACAGTCAATAACGCCTTTATAGCAAAAACTTTCCTTAAATGACATTATTTTTGTTGAAAACGCGCGAAAATCTGAGACTTTTATTAAAACATGTTTTGAATTAAAACCATTGAAAGTTATATTTGTTTTAATCGTTAGTTTTAATTAAATAGTTATTCGTTTATTTACATTACAAATACATTCCTTAAATGGGAATCACAGGACTCATAGGTCTGGTGGAGAAGGCGTCGACTCCGGTCACAATCGGTCAGATGCGGGGATCGGTATGTGTTGTGGACGCTCACGGATGGCTCCATCGGGCCTCTTATGGTTGTGCGGATCAGCTCTACTCTGGCGAACACACCGACAAATATGTCTGGTATTGTCTAAGACGTCTTCAACAGCTCATCGACTCCGGCATCAAACCAATCGTCGTTTTCGATGGTCAAAGACTACCGGCTAAAGAAGTTACGCATAGGAACCGACAATCTTTGAGACACGACGCGAGACAAAAGGTGGAGCTCTTGTTAGCCGACGGACAGGTGGCTAAAGCTAAAGACCTGATGCGGAACTGCATTGAAGTGACTCCAGAAATGGCCAAAAATCTTATGAACGCTTTGAGAGATAAGGGCATAGACTTCGTTGTCTCTCCCTTTGAAGCCGACGCTCAGATGGCATATCTGGTCAATAATGGATTCGCGGATTTCGTGATCACTGAAGATTCGGATCTACTCGTCTATAACTGTCGTCTCTGTCTCTTCAAACTTGACTTGAATGGATACGGAAAACTAGTGGACATGTCTTTACTCACTGAATGTCTCGGCAATAGTTTTGACTTAACTAAGTTCAGACATATGTCTATTCTTTCTGGTGAGCCGTTTGTCATACTTTTATCAGATTAATAGCCATTCCTTTAAACCTAAAGGTTGTGATTATTTGCCAAATTTGCCGGGAATTGGTCTCCAGAGGGCGAAGAAGTTCTTCAAACTGACGGCTAACACAAATTTGCAGACTCTTCTCTACAAAGTGCCAAACTATCTAAATATGGCAAAGAAAGTCAAAATAACCAAAGACTATGTCAACGACTTTATTAAAGCCGATAACACTTTCAAATATCAACTCGTCTTTTGTCCAAAACAACGTAAATTAGTTCCTCTGACGCCATATCAGAACGGAATCAAAGCCGAAGATCTCAAGTATGCCGGAACTCATTTCGACCGAAGTCTGGGCCAAGACTTTGCCTTTCAATATGCTATCGGAAATATTGACACAAAGAGCTTAAAAGTTATCGATTCCTATGCCTTTGAAGCCAATGATGACAGCATTTGGTCTGAGAATTGGTTCGCATTTAAGAACAAATTCACAACAAATCCAATTGTATTAAAGAAATCAAAGCTAAACAAAGTTTCATTAATTGGTGACCAAAAGCAAAGCAATCGCTCGGAAATTGTTTCTCAAACCGAAGCCGAGTCACAAATTTCACAATACTTTTCGCGCAAACGAATTAAAGTCAGCGAAAATAGTTTTATTAATTGCTCTCAACTAAAAGAAGAGTATTCCTCACAAAACAATCAAAACACAAAAGTTTCGGCCATTTCTAGCACTCAAAAAAGTTCCATCTCAAGAAATCGGGTCTATTCAAGGAATATATTCAAAGTGGGCAGCGATCCCGTCCAAGAGAAGGTCATTCAAAGCAAATACTTCAATAATCAAAGTGAAATGATTGAAGAAACTGTCCAAAAGAGTCCGCTGACGACTAGAGTGGTAAATGAGCCAAATCTAAGTCAGTATTCATTGAATTCGAGCGGAAATACGACATTCGATTCGTGTTTCGACGACACTCTGACCAATGGCTCCGATAGGTCTGAGATTAGCGAAACAGATGAGGAGGAGATCCTCGCCATCAGTTCCTTCACTAACCTTAAGAACAGAACTAATGGTTCGTCTGACGAATCTCTTCTAAACTCGACTTTCATAAGTGCCTCAAACAAGACTGATATCCGAAGTTATTTTAATTCATTCCAATAGTATTTCAATCAATCGATATATTTTCGATTTTAACTGAATTTATTCCAATTTTTCTCAATAACTTAATGATAAGTAATTTATATTATTTTAATTCATAAATAAGTATAGTTTTCATGCTTTTGAAAATGTTTTTCAGTCTTCTATGTCTTGAAAAATAAATTTGCATTTAAGGATCGATTCGTTTCTCTGAATTAGGCTTTGAATCTCTTATAAGACATTCGTTTTCAATCCAAGCGCTTCTGTGGTGATCATTGATCTTCCAGTTGAGAGCGTCCGGACTCCAAACGCTTTTGTCCATCCATTCCATGCACGACGGGTGCCAAAACTGATACCAAGAATTGATGCTAACGTTCATCGGATTGTATCCGTTATACACCGAAAGACAGAGTTCGGGCGACGGATCGAACTTAAGGTTTGAAAAATAGTTGAAATCACCTGAAAATATCGAAACGATTTACTAGAACTTCATCTTAAATTGAGTGGACACAGACCTCCGACATTCATCCCGCCTCTAATGACCAGCACTTTGCCGGAGACCTCTCCCGCGGCCCTCACATTGGTCTTGGGATTGAAATTGATTATCTGAAGCTGAGCTGATTTGTCATCGCAATTGAATTTCGGCAAATCTAAGTCCATCTCCGCATTCATTCGCACTCCGAGTGTGATTTGTGCGATCCATAGACTGAAGTCATACAATGGAAGGTAATTGGATGTCATATAAGGCTGAAGATTGGTTCCGTTGCAGTCACTGGTGGCCACGTCTACCAAAGTATTGCCGAAGATATTAACATAAGCTCTTGAGTTACCCTTCTTGTGGTAAATGAACATTTTGCCGATATCTATATCTTTGCCGAGAAAGTGAGTGCCCGCCACGAATTGGGCCATCAGTTTGTAATCTTCGGGACCGGACAAGTCGTTGACGATATCAGCTCTGAAGATGGCCTGAGCCGAGTTGGGTCCGAACCGCTTAGTGGCCGAACACTTCCTCCGTTTTTCATAGACAGTATTCTCAGTTTGTTCTTCAGATTCTCTAAGTCTGTCTGATATGAAAACAGATCCCTCGACGTCGACAGGCGTTCCCTTTTTGTCATTTTGAGGGACATATTCTTTGCAATAGCTTTCAGACCAAAAACTATCGAAAACCTCTCGTTTTGACCGAAGTTTCTTAACTTTTCTGAGCAATGCTTTTGTTTGTTCAGCATTTTTACGTTCAAAATATCTAATTATGATTTCCTGCAAACACTCGTTGTGTTTAATTTGAATCATATTCTCAGACAAGACGTTATCGATTTCATTGAATTCGGTTTTAGGCCACCGGTTGGCCGAACCCAAACTCATGTCTATCGCGTTTATGTCTTCAATCAATGCGTTCACAACTTCTTGTTTTATAACACAACTATTTGACGGCTCTTTAAGTAGTTTTAGATACCATTTCTGAACCTCAGGGTTAGTGATAAGTCTTCGACACGAATGGATCGCCGCTATTCTGATGGCATCCGAATGGAGACAAATGTCGCCAAATCTCTGGCTGTAAGTAATGGTTGAGTTGTGTCCGAGATTTCCAACCGATTCCAAAGTGTCGATAATCAAAGAATTGTTTTCATGGGATTTGCAATTCATTTGTTTCATTTTGTTTGTGAGAATGTCTGCAATAATGTCTTTAATTTGGTTTGACTTCGAATGATATCCTAAGTTACTAACAGCTAATAAAAGACTTCCCTCGAGATTCTTATCGGACTGTGTTTTGTAGAAAGATATTAATTGGTTGATCAAAGATGTTTGTGGATCAGGTAATTGGACCAGAAGTTTGAGGATCTCGTTCTTATCCTCTATATTGATATCAGACCTCAATTCTCTGAGAAGTATATTCTGTGCGACACTGGACTGGGCTTTGATTAGAATCAGAATCAAATCAAAACATTGCTTATTCTTAAGCGATATCTTTCGACCACAGATTTCGGTCACTTGTCTCTCATCGATCCTCTCATTAATCATTCGACTTATAGAAGAACTGGTCTTATCTTCTTTAAGCATCACTTCTAAATTCAATGCTTTCATAAGTGAGTTATACACTGGAAAAGTACCGCAATTACAATATTATTGGATCACCGAAGAGGTCTTACTTGGGTTTTGATGATCACTTGAGAATCTGAGCAAATTCCTGGTCGAGTCGACCCCAGTCTTGATATGTTTGTTGGTTGCGCTCAGTTTTTCTCGATATGTTTTCTCTACATTCAATTCCAACACTTGAATGGCATCAGTGGTTAATACATGACATACCTATTGTCGATTCCGAGACAATGGCCTCACTCTTGAGGTTCAGTTTGGACTCGATCTGAGACAATGTCTTCAAATCTTCCTTTTCATCCGCCGAACGCTTTACCATCCTTTTAGTCATCTGAATGTGAATGACATTTAAAATAAACAAAAAGTATTGATTGAGAGGTTATCTAAAAAAACAGATTCTCAGCTGTGATTCACTGATGTCTATGAATCAGAGCTTCTTCTTGAGAATTCTTGAGAAAACGATGAATCCTTACCGATAAAGAATACTTAGTCTTCACTTTGAGATAATCCTCGATATTGTCGTTATTCTGATTTGCATTCCGTTTGTTTCGCGCACTCTTTGGACTCACTAACGATAGCGACAAATGACCGGCTAATTGTCGGTAAAGACAGGAAAGGGTTAATTAGTTAAAGGATATAATGAAAAATGAATTATTGGCTGTGACTCAGACTTTCATAATGTTAGAGGAAATGTGATTTGTTTTTGTAAGTAAGACGACCAGGAATTATGTGATTGTTTGTTTTGGCAAAAGTTCTTAAGCCTTTAAAGATCAAGGGATATGACATCTACATAACGATCATCGCGATAATCAATTTTTTAATTGCAAGTTAATAGTCTAAGGCATTACTATTATTTCCCTTTATGAAATTCCCTGGTGTTAAGTCATTCTTTGCTTTTATTATTTGAATATTTAGTTGAATTCAATGTCATTTGATTTAATTCGAGATCACATACCGGTTGTGGTGACTCGTCCTTCACTTATTTGTTGAATTTGATTGGCGTTAACTCCGATCTGTTCGGAGTCATAAGTCATACCATTGCTCCCGATTTCCATTATGTCTTCGGGCGCTATGTCTCTCATAACCGATAGTTTTGTATCTTTAGTTTGAGATAATGACAAGAAAGTTGCGCCCAATTTAAGGCTCTGTCCATCAGCCGTGGGCTGAAGACTGTCCTCCAGTTTTCCGGTATTATCGTAAGAATAGGTGGAAAAGTGAGCGCCGATAGGGCTGTGCTCTAAAACTCTTTGCTTCGATGAATCCAATTGTGTGGCGAAGGCGTCGGCGATATGTCTTTTGAAGTTCTTAACCGTGGGATCAGTCTCTCTGTCACTGAACCTGACTTCTGGTATAGAGCCGTCGGCTAATTGTATGAAAACAAAAGGAATCGAAAACATTTTGTCGTAACTGATTGGCTCGGATTTGGTCTCTTTGGCCGCTCTTCGGCGTCGGTTCGACTTCCGGTTGGATTTGCACTGGTATTGCAAACTCGACGGCTGTTTCTCGAAATCAAAGTCAAACTCATTGGTAGTCTTTTTGTTTCTCTTTGAGAACAGCGTTACGAAGAAGTCTTTGACGTCAGTCCAGGCCTGTTTGAACCAATCGCCGACTCCTCTCTTTGTTCTTCTCTTAGCGCTGATCTCATTCTGTCTTAAGATTAGAATTTTTGTATAAATTTAATGATAATTAAATTAATTATTTATGAATGAGATTATAATAATCAAAGAATTTTGAGTGTTTTAATGAGTTCTTAGCGATTATCAGAGACTTACTTCTCCTTAACCACTGATGGCTTGAGATTCTCGATCTGAACCATGTATTTGAGGCCATTCTTCCCGTTTTTGCTATCGATTCCCAAGCAATGAACGATTATGTCAGCGCTCACTAAAAAGTTTTCATCCAAAGGACCCCAGAGTTGAGTATTGCTCTCGTAGTCGAAGATTCGTTTCTCTGCCGGCTATTAATAAAAATAAACGTCAAACGAAAATAATCTTTGATTTCGTTTAAAGATTCGACAAAAACCTAAAAAAGTTTTTTTCTTGAAAAAAAAAGTTAATCCGAAAACATATTTAACGGAATTCATTAGTTTTTTTTGTGGCAAACGATTAATGGGTTTAAAAGTTGGCATCAATTGAATGAATGAATGATTAAATGATTGATTGTTGGCGTAAGTAATGGGAAGTATTGGTAAGTAATGGGAAGTACCTGACAGTCCAATTTAGTCAATAGGTTAGGTTCTTCGGCGCTCAGGTATGTTTGTAGAGCAGTCAGAAATAGGACAATAAACACAAGTCTTGTGTTCGGCATTTGTGACATACTTTTGATGCAAAACTTTAATATAATTATAGTTTTTATGAAATTAGTTTCGGATTTAATAAATTGTTATTTGAATTGTTCGCACATTCGTCTGATAGTCACACCCGGAGAGCACAACAGCGGCACAGCCTTCCACTCAGTTCACTACTTATAGAAGAATTGCTTTTTATATCAGAGACAGTGGTCTCTATAGATGTTTAGATGTTTGGCCGAGAATACACTTATTTATTCAGTTGGAGTCAACGCATAAATATTTGAACAAAAATATAGTTATTATATATTATTCGTCCGATTCTTTGGATTCGATGCCGGATGAGAGACAAGTCATGCGATTCTCGGCAAACATAACATAACTCGACTGCAAATGTATTAATGTATTAACGCTTTTAATAAACGACTATTTCCAGCGAAACAGACATTTGGTTGGTTAGGACTTATGTAAGTGTTGGGCACTGCTCTCAACCACTCTCGGGAACTGGTTTTCCACAATCAATGCCAATGTAATCACATTTAGACTACAATCAAATACAAATTCAAAATACATTTGCAGTTATTATTAAATCCAAATACTCTTCACTGGAATTGGAATTCAATTTTGAAATTATAAAAGAGTTCAAAACAAAAGACAATTGTATTTACAATAAAAGAAATTATTCTATTATTCAAATGATTTATTAAACGAAAGGAAAAGTGATTTTGGAAATAGTTATTAACTATAGTTACATAACTCGTTTCAGAAGTCACTTTAAATGTTAAGCGGAATTCCTATTGGGATTACTCACACCGACCCTCATCTCTATATAACTCACGAATTTATTTCATTTTATTCGCGAGAATTGTGTGAAATAATTGATCTAAACTCAGTTGAGCTATAAAAGGACCTAATCATCAACTAATGGACTCATTATTAGCGGCAATGCATTTACCACTTAATGATACGAATCGGTTCCTAATATTCCTCAGATTAGAATTAAGATAAACAGTGAAGACGTTTGTGATCATCGATCAAATAAGTTCTCAATTGGATGTCATGACTGCAATCATCGAATGATAGACACAAACAAGGCTTAAGATATGAAATGATTTTTATTTAAATGTTAGATAAGTTATTCGATTCTTTTGCAATCGATTACAGCATAAGACCAATGAAGTCGTGAAGACTTAACTCTTCGACCGGTTTATCACTTCTGAACGCCTGCAATGAAATTGAAGCTAATTTTGAGTCAATATCTCGTGAAAACGAGAATTTCTTATTAATGAGAA
>JAQGAJ010001182.1:0-10732 GCA_034689365.1 Liebstadia similis
CTCTCTCTCTCTCTCTCTCTCTCTCTCTCTCTCCCCGACTGTCTCTCATCTTCGGAAAAGAGTAACGAAGAGCAAACAAATATGAAAAGGAGTGATAGATATTGTGATAGCAGTCGAAGCTATTCTTAAATGCAATTTAAGGCGAATTATTTGATTGTTTGAATATACGAAGTGAGAGACAAAAAGTGATTGTTTTTGTTAAATTTATTTGTTAGGATCCATCTCTCGATGCATATCCAGATCGAGACAATGTTATGCAAAATGTATTTACAATGAATGTGATGTTCAGTCTTGCAAAGGGTAGTCCTTCAGTGCAATCGAGTGACAGACGATATATTATTTAGAAATATGTGAATAAATGCGTTTCACTTGTGTTTGTCGTATGACTACAATCACTGGAATCACTACAATCACTACAATCTTTAGCATCTATAGTGATGGTAATCCTTGCCATCACTACTATCACTACCAATCGCATCGATGCATCAAATGGAGAGAAGCAAAGGATGCGGTCGTATTGTCATTTACATCGAGCACTTACAACACGTTAACAAACGATGCGATATTGCAAATAGTTATATGATTTGATAGTAAAAGTTTTGACCCATTAGGAGCTCAACTATAAGTCAAGTACACACTTAAAAGTTTTATTCAAATGAGACACGAACTGCACTAAACACCGAAAAGTGCTCTTTCACTCAAATACATTTCAAAGGCATCCCATCCTCAGTGCCAGTGCTGTGTGTCTGTGCTCTGCCTGTGCTCTGCCTGTGCTCTATTGGGTCAGTCGACACGAACGATCCATTTGAATGCATTTCAATTGTTATATTGTTAACAAATTATTCTTTAGGACTAATTTTAATTTTAAACTCGAGTTAAAGTACATCACTATTGCAGTGGTAATCGAAGAGCGATGTGCAGCACATCCTGTCTATAGTTGTGTTTGAATTATCCGTTGTATATGTTATTCATTAATAATTTCTGCATCAATTCCTATAGGGATCTGATGGCATGTGTGCCCAACTCAGTGCTCAACTCTCTCTTAAACTTACAATAATGAATGTATTTTATAATAACGATAACAAATACGGTTAATGTTGTCTTATATTCCTCGATAATGATAATGCACTCATGGTTTGGCCCGGCTTTAGCTCATGGTTTGCTCTCCCTTTCTCTCCCTTTCTCTCTTCTCTGTAACCAAAGAGTAATTCTCAGTTGAATTGATCGGAGTCTGTACTCAGTACTGACTGACTGTTTGACTGTCTGTGTTAGGCATTGATGGAATACGTGACGATATCATTGGCAGGAAATCATTAAGTTCTATAAACTCGGTGAACAGCAAAGGGAGAGACTATTGAAATATATGTTTTGCCGATGCCTTTTGAGAGCGTATGCGTCCGACTGTTTCTTACCGGATATACTAATAGCCAATCCATAGGCCAATAGATGTGATATTGGCTATGAAGAGAAAGATATAATATCTATGTTATCCTCACTCGACTCCGCATATCGTGTCTGTGCATGTTATGCAAACAATTTCTGACGGGGTCTAAGTCTGTGAGACTGGCATTGGCTCTAAAATGGTCTCAAATACTCTCAAATAGTCTCACCATTCAGTCAGTCCGTCAAACTCTCTCCTCAGTAGCTTTCAGTCTCTCTCTGAGTCTCTCTGACTCTCTCTCAATCACTCTCTTCTATCAGAACCTATTCTTATTGAACGGCCTCAATGTCTCTGCGCCTCAATGGCTGATGTGCTGAGTGGCCTCTCAGGGCTCTCGGCGTTCCACAACATTGGTTATATGCGAGCCGCGGATCGGTTCTTCAAAACCGGGCGGCCATCGGCAAAGAGTAGAGTGAAATGTGCTTTTTGTTGAGCTGATGAGTTATGTCATATTCAAGGAGTCAAAGACTGAAACATTTTTTGTGGCAGTTATGCCATATGTTCGCAGTAGTGCTCAATAGTGGCAGTTCATGGCAGTCATGGCATTCGGTCCAAAGCCTGTGTCAGTCCAATGCCTGTGTCAGTCCATTCCCTGTGTCAGTCCCGTCTCAGTCCTGTTCCCACTTTCCCACATCAATAGTCAAACTGTTTCGTTGACACTCAAACACTCAAACCTTCAATCGTGACATGACTTGGCTTTGCATTAAAATTGGCATAAAAATTGTATTTAATAGCATTGATCGTTCAAATTATTACAATAAGGCTTATGTCAGTTCAGTGCAAATCAATTGTCATTTGAGACCAATTACAGTGTGACCACCGATCACACCGTTCCCAATGCACAGGTTTAGGGTTTAGGACATTAAACTTTTTAAAATCAAGTATAGATTGAAAACAGCAAAACGACTCAATTAAAGTTAAAAACCAGCTGAAAATCTAAATATCAGTTAATATCAGTTAATATTAACTATCAATGGGAGAAATGGTAGGTCTGCTAGAGTTTGATAGGTTTGGTAGGTTTGGTAAGTTCCAAATCTATCAATTGGGGTAATATTAGCCTAAATTGATAGATAAAATCGATGCAAGAATTGGTCGATCGAAAAGAGCACACCATAACAGACACCATAACATATACCAAGTTTTGTGTTCGGCCGGTGTTTGGCCTCGATTTGTATATCAATTGATTGGTATTCAGTGTTTCAAAGACCTTATCCCTCGATTCCTTCGCCAGTTTGTAGTGAAGCCGAGAGAAGCGACAAATTATTTAATTTATCTCGTTTTTCATTATTCTATTCGCTATTCTTTGATGAGTTGATTATGTCTTTGCCTGGACTTGAGATCAGGCGATAAACATATTTTCATATATTCATTGGCGCAACAAATGTTTGATTTATATTTGTTTCGATTATTTTCCACTATTATTAT
This sequence comes from Liebstadia similis, assembly GCA_034689365.1. Taxonomy (NCBI): domain Eukaryota; kingdom Metazoa; phylum Arthropoda; class Arachnida; order Sarcoptiformes; family Liebstadiidae; genus Liebstadia; species Liebstadia similis. Next base: position 2,867 of record JAQGAJ010001182.1, read on the forward strand.
TACCATTTGTCTGTTCATCGCATCGAAACACAATTTATTGAGTTCTAACACAATTCTCACCCATTGTTCCTCCAGTCGAGCGCCTCTGCACACGAAGACAATGGTGTGGTTAATATGAGAAAAACAGAATTAGACGATAATTCGAGTAAATCATCGATAGAGAGGCCAACGAATCTTCTATCATCAAAACTCATGACCGGCTCCACAACATCCTCGCCCGACAATCGACTTGTAGTCAAGGAGAAAGAGGTTTGTTTGCGGCCTAACGTCGGGAGTAATGATAAATACAGAGTAGGAGTTGAGTGGAGTTGTGTTGAGTCGAGTCGGCGATAGGAAAGACATGTAAAACATGGTCTAAGACTTGTAGTGTATTAGCAGTAGTTTAACGCAAAATTGCTCACAAATGTCAACCGATTTGCTCTTATGTTAGTTCAGACGTCAAATGAATGATAAAATATTTGTTCTGCAAAGCCGTGCACACACTTCTCACACATACACTTCCACTTCCATCGCACATCCACTTCATTATATAACGACAGCTCCTGTGCTCCAAAAACATTATTACTAAGTCACTAACGCTCTGTTCTAGCGCTTAAACGATTCGATTCCTATTCAACAACTGAGGCCTCATATCCTTTCACTTGTTCTTCACTGTCGAGAATGTGTAAGACAGGGATAGCCATCAACAGGACCACCATCGACATCATCCTCATTGTCTTCTTGGCCTTCAGTAGTTGACATTTCACTTACTGAATGCACTCATTGAGACAATTTGAAAAATAGTTGAAACTCTATATCAATCAATATATGTATGTCTAGGTCTAAGACATGTAAATCTTGCACATTCTCGACTCTCAACTCTCCTAACTCTAACTCCAACACTAATTACTTTGAATTTCATCTCTTCTTTGGCTCAAAAGATAATTAAATTTACTGTTTGTTTATTTCCGGACTTACTTCGGGTACAGATCTCACGACTTGTCGATGAAATACATAGACTTCAGTCTACAATAATAGCACTGAAAGAGAGTACCGCTGTTCAGGTAATTAATCCCTTGAATTAACTCCGACTCAGACCTAACACCGGCCGCACAGCAAAAACTTTTGGTCTCTGACTTTTCCGATACAACAAATCCTTAACTAATTTTAATGAATTTGTCGGCTGAACCGCGCGGTAGAGAAGCATCAGTGGGGCTCTAATTACTTGAATGGGTTAATTAGCTGTGAAACTTTAATTATACATATTAGGGCCGATGAAGTGGCCGTCCCTCACATCTACAACACATATAGTTCAACACATTTTAGACTAATTTACTAATTAGTTAGCATTCAATAAGTTATAAGTCATAGACTTTTTACTTAAAAAACTTTTATTCAATTATCGCAAAACTCTAAACACTTTTTGAACACTACTCTCCTTAACAGATATCACAACTCGAAGAGATTTTAACCGAAAAGAATAGAATAATAAAACATTTGGAGGAAAAACTGGACAAACAAAGAGATTACGACGATATCAAACGAGAATTACAGGCAATCAAGACTGAGTTGGGTCACATCGGGTCCAACGCTATGCGAGACCACAAACCTTTTGAGCTCTTTCTGCTCGAGAAGACAAAGGCATTGCAGACCGAGAACAGTCCTCTCAAAGGCCCCGATTTGGCCAACTCTTTGCCCCGACATTTGATTCCGCCATTTATACCTCCGTTCCAGTCGTTAGGAAATGTGGAGACATTTGGTTCTCTGTTGGGCGAAGAGATCGTTAATTCATACGCCAAACACTTCAAGCACAGGGAGGTTCTGATCGGACAAAACAATGATCAAAACAGTTCAAACAACGCCACGGGTTCGCCGTCACCGCCGCCCACATCTAACGATGATGCAGACGCTAAGTCGACCGGCAGTGCCGGCACACCCAACAGTACCGGTGCAATGATAGGCAACGAAGAGTCGATGATCAACCCCAGCACCAGCCCGGCCAGTGTCGAGCACATCAGTGGCCTTAACCCCCGCAGCTCACCATCAGAACCCACCCGAATCGGTGGTCATTATGACAGATTGCATCAAATGTTGAGAATGAATGTCGAAAAATATATGAACGAAGCACTCAATACACTCAATATCTCCCGATGTGTTCGGGAACTCTTGTCTGTCCATAACATCGGACAGCGATTGTTCGCCAAATACGTGTTGGGCTTATCTCAGGGGACGGTCAGTGAACTGCTGTCCAAACCGAAGCCATGGGATAAGTTGACCGAAAAGGGTAGAGACTCGTACCGGAAAATGCATGCCTGGGCTACGGATGAGCGCTGTATACTTGTTCTTAAGGGAATGGTTCCCCGAAAAGGTGATTATCGATTTCATTCTTCCGTTCACTTTTGACCTCAATTCCTAACAACTATTCGCTTAATAGGTAAAGAGTCGACGGCCTTCAAACAGGACGACCCGGCGGCTGAAGAAAGAATCGCTCAGATATTAAGTGAGGCACAGCGGGCAATGTTGAGCCCCAACAAGAATGGTAGCCGAGGAGGGGCTACACCTCTGCTCAATGGAGATATTCAGATAAAGAATGAGAAATTCATGGACATCCAGAACGAGGCCACCAGTGATACGAGTGATAGAGAGGACAAGAGTGACCGACGGTCACCATCGAGTGTGGCAGCTCTGGCCAGTCTCTATAGGGGCGATCAGTCAGCACTGGCTCGTCGTGTGCTCAGAAAGTTTGAAAACGACGATATCCCACAAGAAATGGTGGCCCGTATTTATCAGGAAGAGTTGGCCAAATTGATTGGTCAACAAGTCGAGGACGGGTTCAGACATCCCAACCAATTCGATAGAACTCAAGAAGAAGTACGCCAAGCCCTGGCCATCTATCACCAGGAGTTGTCACGTCTCACTCAAATGGCTTCGGCCGGCGCTCATTCACCAAATAATAGCGAACTCTTCGCCCGATTCACCGCGGCTTCGGCTGCGGCCGCAGCGGCCGGTCTGGTGAACGGCACTAATTATCTTAATATACCTCATCTGATAGATCCAACCCTTCCATTGGACGCTAGATTGCGATCAGAGAAACAGACAAACGGAAGCGCTCGGGAGTCGCGCGAGACGTTTGGCTCGTCGTCCTCTTCGGAAACGGACCGACACTCGAGTGCCTTCTCTCTGGTTAGGCCCAAACCCGAAGTCAGTGGTAGTCATAACAAATCATTTTCATCGACGCCTCCCTCGGGGTCGGCGCCCAACGGATTACTTAATAGCAATAGTGAGGCCATGAACTCAATCGAAGACTTGAGTTCAGCCGCGTCTCCGCTCCAAAGGATGCAATCGATCACAAATTCATTGCTGACTCAATCGACGATTCCGTCGGTACAGTCGACGCCCTCCCGACCGGCCAAAGCAGTGTTACCGCCGATAACTCAACAACAGTTCGATCAGTACAACAACTTGAATACCGAAGACATCGTTAAGAAAGTTAAGGAACAGTTAAGTCAATACTCAATCAGTCAACGACTCTTTGGTGAGAGTGTGTTAGGACTGTCTCAGGGCTCGGTGTCTGACCTCTTGGCCCGACCCAAGCCCTGGCATATGCTTACACAGAAGGGACGCGAGCCGTTCATCAGAATGAAGATGTTCTTAGAGGACGAGAACGCGATCCACAAGTTAGTGGCCAGTCAGTACAAGATAGCTCCCGAGAAGCTGATGCGAACGGGCAGTTTCGTGGCCGGTCCTACCAGTACGACAATGAGTCCAGTGCTGCCCACTCTGGTTAACTCGAACCCGACATCACTCAACTCTAGTTCATCGATAGCAGCTTTTGCGAAGTCGACCCCTTTCAAGGCTCAAGAGATGTCACCCGTGAAGGCGTCCGACACTTGCAGACAATCGATAAGTCCCGGCATCTCAGACACCGCTGGCCATCGGTCGAGCACTTCAACGCCCGAACACCACATCACGAGCTCAGCCACGACTGCCATTCACTCATCACTAAACACATCCAACTCTCGACGTCTTAATCAACCACTCAGTGCTCACAGCAGTTCAAACTTCAGTCGAAACACTTCTTCATCGCTCGCATACATCCAGCCATCGGTCTATGAGATGGCGGCGCTCACCACTGATCTCGACACACAAAGTATCACTACTAAGATCAAAGAGACACTCATGGCTCACAACATTGGCCAAAAGGTATGTCCAACTACTTGTCCATCCGATCCCAATCTAACTATCACTCTCTCGCTGACAGATCTTCGGCGAAGTAGTGCTCGGCTTATCTCAGGGCTCAGTCAGTGAACTGTTGTCCAAACCAAAGCCATGGCATATGCTTAGTATCAAAGGCCGCGAACCATTCATTCGGATGCAGTTATGGCTAAACGATTCCCGAAGTGTTGAAAAATTGCAAACTCTTAAGAACGAGAGACGAGAGGCCAACAAACGGCGGCGGACACACTTGGATGAGCCGATCGGAAACACTGTCAAACCTCTCGGCGATAATATTTATTTCTCAAACGACTTCAACACTTCTCCCAATTCGATGTCTCATTCATCGTCGAAACAAATGTTGGGCCGACCCTCGTATGGCTCTCCGGCCGCCAAAAAGGCCCGAATCTTGTTCTCAGAGGAGCAAAAGGAGGCTCTTAGGGTCGCCTTTTCAATGGATCCCTACCCGAGTACCACAACGATCGAGTTCTTGGCAACTGAATTGAATCTATCTCTGCGCACAATCACCAATTGGTTTCATAACCACCGAATGCGTCTTAAGCAGGTCTCGGCCGCCACTGATGAGAACTCGTCCAATCAAAGCCAATTACCGTATAATATCGGTAGAGATGGCGTAAACTTCGATCCGATTCAGTTTCGATTATTGTTATCTCAAAGACTGGCAAACATACGACTTCAAAGCGTAACCAATCCTTCCTCGCCGTCGCACAGATCTAAGTATTCAAGTCTTTACACGACATCACCGGTCAGTTCGCAAATGTATGCAAACACGAGCACTTGTTCTTCCCCCGGATCTTCACTGCAAGAGGACGATATGGGAACTCTTGACCTGAGTATGACTACTAGTCAGCAAAACAAAGACCTGAACAGGCATTCAATGTCACTGAACGACGACTCAGACGCCAGTGCTTCGGGCGATGAGTCGGTAGAGTTGGACCTAAGCAAGACCGGTCCCCGCATCGGCAGCAGTCGCCGAAAACCACAACTGGTCACCAGTTCCAGCTCTCGCCGCAAACCAGCTCAGCCTCAATGGGTAGACCCGGGACTCGAGTTCTCCGGCGATGAAGACGATGATTACGCAGACGATGGTATGAGTGATGATATGATCGATGACGAAGACGCCTATGACTTAGCCCGACAGAGGGATGAGATCATTAACGGTGTTTGCGTCCGACAGACCATCGATGATATGATTCGTAACCGACACAGAAGTTCAGTTGACTTCGACAACGATAATACCCTTCGCATTGAACCGACCGCTGCTTTCGAAAGCTTTCGTACAAAAAATGATGCAAAGAATGGAAACGAACGCCAAAACAATATCAAGAGATTAGAAAAGTCTCTCGAAGAAGACGAAGAAGGTTGGGATGACGATGACAACGATATGGACGACGACGTCCGGCCCGAGAAAGTGGGCGCTATCAACGATGACAATGTTCTCGAAGAATGTGTTCAATAATGAAATCGAGTGATAATAATCGACTTTTGATTCACTCAAACCAAGGCTTTAATCAATTGAAGACCAAAACTCGCGTTCAGTTTATATCAAAAGTTATGCAGTTTTTGATATTTGATTCAAATTTGAGTTTATTTTAAATTATTACCAAAAAAGACAATAAAAACGATTAGTCTTGGCCTCAGTGGTCAGTCAGACCACAGTCCAAGTGCTTTCTCCCGGTGTAATAGATGTGTGGCCTTAACGCTCACCAATGACCAGAAGAGGACACAAGAAGTTCGAACGAAGAGCGAACAGACAATTGTCAGACCAAGTGATACAATGAACAGAACGTTTTGTCGAACCCATGATTGGACCCATGATTGGCGACGATTTGGTTATTGAATTATTAGAATAATTTTGCAAAATTTAAATTTAATTTATTTGGTATGAACTGGTGTTGGGCTTTGATTTGTCAATTATGTGATATACTTAATTGATTGCCAATCATTTCACCTCTAAATACGTTTAATTGTAATTCAGTACTCAATTAAGTACTTTTAATTGTAATTTATATCCTTTTTTAAAATATATTTTTTAATCCATTACATCAAAAGCCCTCTCATTTGCAGAAACGATAAACACAAATGTGTTTTCAAATCTGTTTATCTGTCTATTGATTATTGATTTGAAAGCAAACTCTTGTTCATTGAAAATATCGATCAATTTGTTTAGAATCGAGAGACGAATACATTTTGATATTCTGATCGTATGTACAGATCTTTGTTCATATAATTAATTGTCATTACATTTATTTTAATTTAAATCCCTTTCACAATATTTTTTGCATATTTTAATCCATTTTATTATTATTTTTCAATTAATTACATAATTATTAGAATTATATTTGAGATATAGTTTCGATAGTTATTACAAAATATTTTTAAATGTAAATCATTGTCTTTGTATTAGTCTTTCCCTGCGATTAGTTGTTGTTTGAATGCGAGTAATGATCTGGTGATACAAACAGACTGACTGAGGATGAGATCAGATAAAGCTCTTCCCCAAGAAGTGCAATAGACTATAGCGTCGGCTCTTTTCCACAAATTTATATCGAATTATCTTCACTTCGATTATCAATTGAGACATTGGTTCAGATATTATGGCAATCAGTGGTTAAGACACAAGCAATTGATCCGATGATCGCAATGATAGCATTGATAACATGATATAACACCAGAAACTAGTCGTCGTTTTATCATTAAAATTGATAGCTCTTTATATTCAAAGCTCATGGTTTGCGAAGTCTTTTCTCTAGTCTCTTATTATTTTTCTATATTTTCACACTTTTCTCAATAAATGAGTGAAGTCTAGAATTGAATCGAAATGATATGAATAATGATAACACCCATTGTGAACCTGATAAGTGATAGTGGCGTTCAGAGAACGGATCCCATCTTCTGATGTATTCTCAGTTTTGTTTGTTCTTTTGCTTTCATTTTCGAAATACTTATCACAACTTAGTATAAAAACCCAGTATTACTGTGAAGACAGACTCAATACCCGTGAGACCAAAGCAAAACTCAATACCCGCTCACTATTGGTCGAAAAGAATCATTTGAGACATCAGACGATATATCCGTTCATAATATGAAAGCCATTTTCATTCAGACATTGATCGCTCACTCATTTAATTTTTTGCCTCTCTTTTAAACTCATTCTCAAAGACATAATAAGTTATTAAAAGTTTTATTATTTATAAGAGAAATACATTTTCTATGTTATTATGCATTCAAATAGAAGCCAAAGATTTTATTCAAACATTTTATCATAAAATTTACGATAATTTCACTGAAATAACAGATTATTTATGAGAATCGACTGAAAGATTCAACGAATTTTGCGAATCGAGAAAAACAAAATTCTGAACAATATTTGGAGCGATGACTGAATTCTTGCACAAATAGACAGAGAGAAAGGTCAGAGTGAAAGGTGACCTCAATTCGAAAGCTATTATTAGGACAAACAAAACCAGATAATTGTGGTTCAGTTACGACACCGACAGTCCGGACTCCGGAGAACAGATCCGACCACTAAATAAGCTGATGATCAGTATTTTGTGAGCTCACAGTTAACGGTCCAGTGATTCAAATTACAGACAAACCCATAGATAGGCCTCAGATTAGAAATGAATTGAAAAACTTTTCTAATGAATA
>JAQGAJ010001183.1:0-10729 GCA_034689365.1 Liebstadia similis
GATCAAAATGACAAATTGATTTACTTTTATTAAAGTATGAAATAGGTGTTGCAGTAATGAAAAGTAACAGTTATTCACAACATTATCTCAATATTAACTTATTTACGATACAATAAATTAACTCTAAATATGTCAGAGCACTGGTCACTGGAGGACAAGGGGTTGTTATGACTATAATCGCAATTAAGTCACAATTATCTGGATTAACACATAATAAAACTTAACAATAAAACTTAATATAATTTGGGAACACAATACTCGTGTTAAATCAATTTGTGTGTTAATGAAGGAACGCATGTTAATAGTGTTTACGAAGGTCTCAACAATTTTGCAAATTGTGATCGCATTTGAATTTTTATGAATAAATTCTTTTAAATTTGAAATTTTATGTATTTTTTGCATTCAAAACATATGTCATCTCTAAAAGTGTTGCCACAAATTGTGATATTCTGGTCGATCGTCAACACTCTGGGCTCAGTCCAGACTCAAAACTCAGGTAAATCACGTGACAGACAATGATCGGTCACTTTTGTTTGTTTTGCTTTTAATCTATCTTTCATTGATTGAAATACCCTTCATATCAATTGGCCTCAAGTGCTGGGCTTAACAATCGATTAGATGCCAATTGAAAGGGAGAATCAGTCGATAGCTATGATAGGGTTCACCCGGCAATCGATAAGACCTTCAATCGACAAATTCTTGAGTTACCACAGAATGAATCAGAACTGATCATCACTTTTAACCTTTGAAAAAAACAACTTTTATTTCTCTTATTATGATTTATCGTAAAGCATGGCTTTTAATGAAGTATTAAGATATTTGGATAACTTATAGACACCACTATTGAAATTTTTATTTTCATGGTGATTTTGATAAATTTGCACATACATAGCGAGAATTCATGACTTTATGCTCCCTTATGTTAATTTTATAACATCTTGATGAATTTGAATTACAGCAAGCTCAGATGTAGTGTTGAACGGCTGGAAAGTGGTGCGGGAGGGCTGGCCCTTAGAGGACTTCCTCGATGAGGTCATTGCCAAGAGAACTCAATTCTATTACTACGACAAACAACCGCTGATTGAATTTAAGTGGAAGCTAAAGCAAACACTTTTAGATAAAATTCCAGATAATGTAGAGTATTTTCGAATTTGGTTCAAGGTAATTCTACAATAGAGGCTACTATATAGTGCTTACAGTGATCTCGATTAAATAGTTCTGGGCTTCGTATCCGGAAAACTCATTTACACATAGTCTGGTGAAAATTGGAAATAGGGATACGATTAATCTGAAGAAACTCTACGAAAACTATCAAGATCAATGGATGTCTTTACATTTCGTGCTAACCCGCGATGAGCTAGACACTTTTTCCATACATTCTACTTATGCTTCTTATGATCCAGAATTAGAGTATAGGATATCGGCATTCAAAGATTTCAAACGTTAGTAAACTAGGTGTTTTTGGCTAAGTTATTGTAATCAAAATCAAATTGCATTCTAATAGTCGAATACCAAACTCAAACAAACAAAGAAGCACCAAATCAAAAGCCAGGGGCTGCAGACGACAATGGCTTGAGAGTAGAGGGATGGCAAAAGTACCTTGTTCCTCCTATCATAACCCCTGTGACGACTCCTGAAACACCAACAACGACTACATCGACTACAACCCCTACCACAACAACTTCTGAGGATTCTTCTACCGTCTCTGGGGGTCCTCCTACTACCGTCTCTGGGGGTCCTACTACTACCGTCTCTGGGGGTCCTACTACTACCGTCTCTGGGGGTCCTCCTACTACCGTCTCTGGGGGTCCTCCTTCTACCCTTCCTGAGGGTTCTTCCAAAGTTAACTCGGCCGCAGCCCCCGTAAGAAACCGGGAGACAACCCCCGAAACATTTATCTATTTCTCGAGCGGATGCAAAGAAGTGTGTGACCTAGTATTTCATAAGAATCGAGGTAATGTCAAGTCAGCAGAATTGTTATTTCAGGTATTTATTATTACTTCGATTAGATTAGAAAATCAAATATTTTTCCGTTAGTATTGGATTAATGGGAAATCGGTTGGCATTGAAATCAACAATCCGTCGAAGATTCTGAACTCTACGGGAGACAAATGGGAAAGTATATCGATTGCCATCGATGGAACTCAATTGGATGGCCTCACCATTAGTGTTGCCATCAATGATAACGATTCCTATGCGGCCATTACTAACTTGAAAAGTATGTTAAGCTCAATATTAATAGTGGGAAAGTTCCCAACAGAGAAATAATTCCCTTTAATCTAAAAGTTCTCGAAATACTCTGATAATTAAAATCATAACTTCAGAGAGAATTTCCTAGAATTGTGAGAACAAGTTATGTAATCCAGGCTTTAATTGAAAGATAAGCCATAAATTAATCGCTGATTGTCTACAGTTGTCATCACTCACACCGACAATACGGCCTCAGAGCTCGACTGCAAGAGTGGCGCCGATTGTCGTCACTGGAGATTAAGTGGGAATAGCTTTTGGTCTGAAGAGTTGTCGGGATTGCAACCCAAAGACCAATACTGGTATCCGACGTCTTATCGCAATTCACTGGCAATCGAGAGAAATGATAACCTTTTCGATGACAACGTTTGCCTTAATATCGAATATATTCTTCTAAACCAAAACTCTTTGAAACTCAGAGTTATTTACAATATCTATGAGGAAAACAAAAACGACTCAATTCTTGAGATAAGACCCGGATTTGGAGTAATAGAAGAATCGGAACTCTGTTTGAGACAATTGATTGCACTGAAGGCACACAAATATGAAATAGTGTTGCAATCATCGCAAGAATATATCGGAAATTCCATTGGAATTCTGGTTAAGGTCAAGGATCCTAAGACTGTTAAGAATGTAACATGGAACTTTTCAGAAGAAACGGTCAACTTTTTGTCAATAAACACAAACGAAACAATTAGTCAATGGACACAAATTCATCCCAATTCACAAACAAATTCAGTTTTCACAATTGAGAAAGAAACAATCACATTCTCAGGTTAATTTTAAATGTAGCTAGCTAATTTACTGAATCTAATTTGTAATTTAGCCAAAACAAAATCGAGACTTCCCTCGACGGCAATTCTGAGCAGCGTTTGGATCAAATATGACCCGAACTTACACAAGACTGACCCGGGTTTTAGCCTTAGCGCCGATCCTACAAACTATAAACAAATCTACAAATCATTCACAATTAGGCCAATGATATGCGATTGGGTTTCCCATTGTACTGATGTTGTGCTGAGCCCTCCACTGATCAACATCACCAAAAGTGACCAGTCTTTCACCTTTAAATTCCAGGATCAATCACCCCGTGAATACATTAGACTTGTCTTTCAGGTCGACTATTTCAAACCGGGTGATAGCAAGACTGAAGAGGTGTCAATCGATTTTGATTTGAAACTAGACCATTTCGGTGACCCTTGCTATAGTAAGATCGAGAGTAAGTGCCAAAATGGGACATGCACATCTGACCCCAAGGTCAATATGCCAAATGTGCCATTATGTAAATGCGATCCTGGCTATGGCGGTGATAATTGTGATAAAAAGGACTATTGTTCTGGCAGTTACACAGAGGACGGGGTGAGTATCAGAATTGACATTTCGGTGTCTTATCATTGAATTCCTAACATTTGATCTCATTCTTCAGAAGTCTGGAACTGATTACTGCAGAGATCAATCGGGATCGGAATGTGAACCCCTCGATGATGATTTCAGATGTTCTTGCCACTCAGACGACAAGATTTTATGGAGCAAAACAAGGTTTGTTCACTTTTTTAGCTCAAAACAGACCCTATATGTGGTTATCTAACCCTTGGGTACAATTTGTTACCGAATTATTCCATAACTTTCGAGTGACTCCGATCTCGAGATAACCATATCTATCATCAACTGAACCAACACTGAAATTGAGTGTCTATTAAAAGATTATTTGCTTAACTGTCGGTAATCTTGCAATAAATTCTTGACTAAAAGTCAAGTGTCGTTCAGGTGTTCGGTTCGATGGGTAGTCATGGATAGGGTTTGATAGGGAAGACCTTCAAAGCCGAGAATTACTCGATTACACTGGAAATGAATTTCAGTTAGTAATGGGAAAACTATTTTAATCCCAAGACTTGTTGAGATTATTCCATTGATATCTCGTGATTTCGATTTCAGCCGGCAATGCGAAAAACCATTGCACAACCAGGAAGACAAAACATGGACAGAAGGAACTGATGGGATATTATACCCAAACACAAAGGAAAACTCATTGAAATACAATTTGCATGATATAAATGCCACAAAATATGACATCTGTTTCAATATCACTTACAAGACCTTAGAAACCGCAGACTTAACGCTCGGGTATCGAAAAGCGGACACAAAACACCAAGATTTAGCTTCGATATCGCTATTTGTCAATGAAACCAAAGATCTAGATCTCTGTCTCAGCGACTTTTACTACGGCAATAACGAAGAGTTTGAGTTACAGTTTTCTGTGCTAGCTCATTTCGACACTTGGAATGAGGCTAACTTTCACATTTCAAAACTTGACTTCCGTTTAGAAGAGAAAACCAGACCATTGGCCACATATCTCGATAAATGGGAACAAACCAAAGCTAAATCGACAAACAGATCACCGGGTGATCAATACTGGAAAACTGTTCCAGTTGAATTATTCACAAATTCTACCGATACACAAAATTTATTCTTTACCTATAGCGGTAATGTCCAGATTGACCTTTAGAATTATACCTTTATTAATTTTGTTTTGATCAATAGTTACGGTAACAGAAGGAACGCCAATAAAAGCATATTTGATAAGTGATTGGATTAAAAACGACCCGAAATTCAAAAATTCTGATAATTTCTATTCTGTGATATACCCGATGGACAAAGAGAAGAATTTCAAACTAAGACAAGGTTACGTCTACTTCGACAATGAGGTCATAAAGCCCAAGATGTCAGACTTTCCCAATAGATCTCCGAAACCCGATCCGGACAATAAAGACAATATAGTTTCTGAGAAGAATCCGATCGAAATACCTGACCAAACACATCCATTTAAAATCATTTTTGAGATCGAGATCATTGGCAAAACAGAAATTCTAAACAAAGAGCTGACGATAAAAATCCAGAAATTATCATTAGGTGATCCTTGCTTCAAATACGACAACACCCAGAACAATTGCAATGACAAAGGGCTCTGTTCGGGTATCGCACCTGAAAACTTTACCTGTAAATGTGATCCTGGATCAGCTGGTGAACACTGTGGCCTAGACGATTTTTGTGCTCATGAAGTTAGTATTTCTCATATAGAACCTAACTCAAATTAGCTCAAATTAAAACCTTGATAATTTAGAATACAGAATATGACACAAATAAGAAGTACTGCTCTTCACTGCCATCCCTTCCCCTCCAAGATCTGGACAACTGTCATGTGCTGACGAGTACATCCTATGAATGCATTTGTCCGGAAGAGGACTACTTTTGGGATAAAGACATTGCAAGGTTTGATGGAAGTCACCATGTTACTTTTTAATTATCAATTCAATGGTCAATTTACAGATGCATAAGAGTGGGTCACACCAACCACACCCTGACCTGTGAGGGAAAGGAGTGCGAAATGTTTGATAAACTGCTAAATGACTTGGAAGTGTCGAACAGGAATGTGCCGGCACTCACATCCAAAACTGACCCTATATTACCTTTTTATTACTCGAATACAAATGAGGCCGCTCTGAAGCTCAGGATCGAAAACCTAGATGCAAAAGATGATGCTTGCTTCAAATTCCGGTACCTAATCAGTGAAAATGCTCAGCTGGGGGTCAGTTATGGTGACCTCGGGTCAATCCAATTGACACAAACACTCGACTCTTTGAACACCACTCAGTGGTTCCCCGAAGACCCTAACGGTGAGGGTCTGTGTGTCAGTGACTTAACCAAAGACAATGATCCAACTTTTGACCTCTCATTTGCGGCTGAGATAAATGACCAAGATAATGAGATTGTGGTCTTGAAATTGATCAAAACAAATGATCAATACATACAAGTAGTGGAAAAGGTCAAAGTTGATTTCGAAGAATTACCATTTTTAACCCATTGGTCAGTAATGAAAGTCAACTCGAGTTTCACATTTGAGAATCAATGGCCAAACAGATACCCGAGTTCTTTCTGGACACATGACAACGATGACCTTGTCACATTCTGTAGGTTTTAGAATTAATCTTGATCAGTTTCAAGCTCTATTTTTCCATCAGCATCCAAAGGATCAGAAATTGCACAAAGGTCATATTTGGTTAGCAATTGGATCAACAAAGACATAATTGGCCAAAAGTTGAGGTTCAAGTTCACCAATAATAGTAAGGATTACTTCGAATTGAAAGTCTTCCTCTATGGCGAAGATATGAAAGAGACAGAGCTCGCCCTTATTCAAGGAACTGAGGTATAATGGGATTATTTTGAATCTTGTGATTGATTACTATTTCTAAATAGAAATCCACTGTTCAGACAGTGGACATCCCTAACCAAGAATCACACTTTCGGGTCGGCTTCTCAGTCGAGTACCTCTCGGGTCAGTGGGTTGAATTCACATTGGAAAAGATCGATGTGGGAGACCCGTGTGTCGATGATGAGACCAATTACGAGACCTGCACAGATCGTGGTCAGTGTCTTCGAGACGTGGTCGAGGAAAAGCTACAGTTTAGATGCAAATGCGATCAATATTATACCGACACCCGTTGCGAAAGAACCGACTTCTGCAAATTCCCCCATGATGTATGTCTATTTGACCATTGCATGTTTTTTCTAATTGATATTATCGTCTAGCTCAAAAGTTTTGATGGCGAACAGCTGGGTGATTGGGTATATTGGACCGGAGATGACTATTGCGAGCAAATCGGAAAGGGTAAATGTCAAAATGGAAGGGAGAAATTCGGTACTTTCAGCTGTCAATGTGACCAAGACTTCTGGAATGCTAACTTATACAAGTGAGTCCAATTCATCATGCTAATATCATCTAACGGTCTACTTCTAGTTGCACCGCATTCCCCAAATGCCTGTCCGAACAATGCGATGCCCAGACCCAGATCTGTAAGGAGGAGGAGGGTTGTGTCTGTAAGGAAGGCTATGTCAATTTGAACACTACTCAAGAACTCAATTGCGAAGAGTTTGATCCGTGCAAAACCGAGCACAGGGAGGCCAAGGACAAGAGCAGAGGAAAGGCCTGCAATGATAAAAACGCCGAGTGTAAGGCTTATGGGAACGGTATCGACGACTATATGTGTGTTTGTCTGTTCGGATATAAAGCAAATAAGGGTATGGATTTGTGTCGCGGTCATTGTGTCAATGTTAACATTGTTTATTTTCCTTCACAGCTGCGAATATGGCAGAAACCGAATGCCTGAAGAAGTTATGCGATTTCCCGTCTCTGAACGATTGCGAACAAGAGTGTAGTCCAGACGATACAGAGAAGGGCTACCATTGCCTGTGCAATGAGGCCAAGTATGTGCTGAACAGTGATGGGAAGACGTGTCAATTGAACGAGACTATGGGTGCAAAGTGCAATTGCACAACTGAAGACACAGAGGGAATACGTGCCTATTGTAAGGACAGTGAAGATGATAGTTGTGTTTGCAAGAATGGTTATCGCGTTGAGACTCTCGATGGAGGACAGGGTTATCGGTGTCGACCTAATCGTAAGTATAGAACCGCACAAACACTTCCAAATATGGAACGATATCCTGGATTCCAAGATATTTGTTCCCAATTAAGGCTTAGATTAGAAGTGAAATGCATTTCTAATCTTATCCAACCGTTTAAGAGCCGACTCGCAGATGGCTTTTGTTTGTCAGTACCTGAGATAAAGTCGGATCTCGAGATCAATTGAAAGCCCTGAGCGCTGATAAACACCTGGATATCACTGGTATTGCAGTAAACAGACTCAACAAGTTTATTGTCAATTATATGAGTCATAGATTTAATTGAATTTATGGACAATTATTGCATAACTCTATCCTTTGAAAAGTTGAACCTATAATCACTTTTCAGTTTAACGGCAATAGCACTGAAATATCGATATACCTGGCTATGAATTATGAATTAACACGATCATTTTCATATTCATGCACATTTTAGAAAGCATAATTGAAGGAGAATAGTATAAATAGGAAATCAAATAGATGAACACATAAAAATCACTAAGATTCCCTTATTTTTAAACAATTTATATAGTTGCAAGTTAACATTACAATTTTACCAAGTTACAAATTGATTTCTTTGTAGTGGAACCCTATTATGATGTCTGTCCTGAGAGAAAGGCCACAAATATGTCGGACACTCTGGTCTGCGATTGTCAGGGAAAATATGAACTAGATGAAGAGACTAAATTGTGCAAGCTCAAATCAATTTGTGGTGAAGGGGGAGACGGGAAAAAGAAATGCGATGGAATGAATGCTCTTTGTCTGGTTGATACAAATGCCCTTGGTGAATTTAAATGTGATTGTCCAACCGGTAAAGCCATGGACGAGAAACAGGTCTGCATTGATGTCTGCGAAATCAAACAAGATGGACGAAGAAGGAACGATACTTGCCTTGATTTTAGAGCTAAATGTAACCCGATCAAATTAATCACAATGTCAACAAGGGACAATGTGAATGCTTCAGTCTACTGCGAGTGTGGACCTGGTCATGTTTTGCAGGACAACCTCGGCTGTGTTATAGTCACAAAGACACAATCCTTCACTATCGCCATCAAAAACAACTTCGAGGTCACCGATATTGACAACGAAGAAGACAAGACTCAGACACCACACGAAGAATATTACTTTGACCTCGAAACTCTGAGAAAGGACATCGAAACGAGTACGAAGAACAACAAGATAATAAATGAGCAAGCTGAACAAGAGCTAAAGAAGGACATGATATTGAAGAACTTGAAGGATCATTTAACCAATATTCTGTCCATCGCTGGTTATGACAATGAGTTTGCGGTAAAGGAGTGCCGACTCAATAATGAATATTACGATTGCGAAATCACTGTAACCGCAAAGGATGGGAAGGACAGGGAAGACATCGGGTCTCTACTGAAGGAGATCTGTGTAGACAACGATCAGAACACCAAAGAATGCTTTTTCTTGAACTACAATTGGAAACCGAAGACCACCCGAAGAGTCAAACGGGAAGTCTCGTGGAATAAGGACTCAGTATTCTCTTTGACAGCCGATGCCGACAAATTGAAGCAAGCTAAACTCGAACTTTATGATGTAAGGCTCGTTTAGATTCAATAAATTAAATGACCTAAAGACTTTAGACAATTATGCAAGTGAATCTTTGAAAAAATCTAAATTTTCATCTCACTAAATTATCTAGATCAGAAGTTTCACTTATTCTAATTTCAATGTTTAAGAATTTGACTATAGAATGATTAATTTTGATTACAATGATCTAGTTTATTTTTAAGCCTAAATATTTTTGCTATTTCAAACAGAATTGTTTGTCTGGTACTGACATCTGTGATCAAAGCCAATTCAGTAATTGCGAATCCCAGGATCCGGAATCGTCCTTGTACAATTGCACTTGCAGTGATGATTTTACGGTTTTAAACCCAGATGACCCAGTTGGATTGCCCACAGAGGATGGCTCTGTAGTGAACCAATACAAATGTCTAGGTATTCCGATTCTAAAATTAGCAAGTTTTAATTTTGTTCTAAATTCAGCTAACGATTTATGCTCTGAGAAGTGCAAAGCCCAAGAAATCAACGCCACGTGCAACTATTCACCGAAGAAGCAAGACAACAACTGGATCGTCGATTTCATTTGTCAATGTCCAGATGAAAGTGCTATTAATGGTGATGGCACTCAATGTCTTTGTATGCAATTTACCAAAAATGAGCTAGTTCAATTAATTTTTTGTAAATTCCTAAGATATTTGCAGTGGCGTAGACTGTCATCATGGTCGATGTCAACCCAGAGGGGCCAATGGGTACGCTTGTGTGTGTAACGAGGGTTGGAATGGGGACTACTGTGAGAATTGGCACGACTACAGTCTGGGCGGTTGGATTGCTGGCATCTCTGTGCTCGCTGTTGTCTGTGTCCTTCTTGTCCTGGTTGTCATCTACATAGCAAGAAGGTAATTTGAATACATTTGAACCACAATGGAAACTAATGCTTCTAAAATACCCGATAGAGTCAAAAGAAATGATAACAAGTTTGAGGGCAGTACTCAAGTGCTCAACGATTACTCTCAGACGTCGTACAGAGTCGGACAAAATCGGGAACATATGTCGGGAGCAGTGGTTAACGAAGCCTTCGCTAGAGATTAATTTGGTTTAATCTCTCAAAAGTTTCAATTAATTTAAATCATTTTTATATTTAATATTCTTTATATCGATATTATTAATAAATAATATTTTTTTAAACGAAATTGTTTTGCAACTAATAATTCTTAACAAGCATTTAATGCCATATTGAATGGAGCAAGAAAGTAACATTTGGTAACATTTGGTAACATTTGGTAACATTTGGTACCATTTGGTACCATTTGGTCACATTTGGTCACATTTGGTAACATTTGGTACCATTTGGTACCATTTGGTCACATTTGGTAACATTTGGTACCATTCGGTACCATTTGGTACCATTTGGTAACATTTGGTAACATTTGGTAAAATTTGGTACCATTTGGTACCATTTGGTCACATTTGGTCACATTTGGTAACATTTG
>JAQGAJ010001184.1:0-10726 GCA_034689365.1 Liebstadia similis
GACGATTTTTTGTGAACTATCTATTAGTTGGCCGGAATTTCTTTTTGCATATTCATACTAAACACCCTCTGGGCTTTTACCCTGAAAATTTTGATTATTTTGAGAGATTCCGAAATGTTGATTTCTATACAAACTTTATATTGAGAAATAAGCCATTATGAGAATAATTTTCTCATTGAAGCCTTAAAATGGCTTAATTTCTATGAATTATTTTAATTACATTTTACATTATTTTTTAAAATCAAAAATTTATATCGTCTGAATGTCGGCTTTATCTATCCATGTGTTATATTCTTCACCATAATTGAGCCATTTGACAAGACATTGTGTTTTCCCTCTATATTTCCTCTCTTTTATAACTTTTTCTATTCTATATTTATCAGCTATCACTGTTTGTATTTGATCAGGATAAAATCTCTGTTTTTCAATTTTATTTTTCCCATCTCTTACTTTATACATTGGGATTTTGTCTCTGCTTTTTCTTTCAATTTCATAGGTTACATCAGTCCACTTTGGGAAGAATTCCTTATCAAAAGGCATTTTTTTATATTGTTTCCTCACTACTTCACCAATTTTAGGCTTATTATTCATCTCATTTGATTTTCTATAATATTCATCTCTAGACATTCCATAAACATTCTTGAAAAGTATTTCTGTATCAGCATAAGAAGCTTCATTGGGAGTCATTTTAATTGATGAATGCTCTGTATCATTATATCCATTGATAAGTTCATCAATAATACTGATATAATTGTGATTTCCTTTCGCTGTGAAATACCGGAACATTCTATTTTTAATAGTTTCATTGAATCTCTCGACGATCGCACACTTAATATCTTCGTTATTGCTGGGGTAATGAAAGATATTATTTGATTTTAAATACGTTTTGAATTGATTATTCCAAAACTCTTTACCTTTATCAGTTCTCAAAGAAATTGGTCTCCTATTCTCTGATAAAATCTTCTTAAAACCTCTTATAATTTCTTGCCCACTTTTATTTTTCAAAACGACCATCCATCCATATTTCGATAAACAATCTATAACCATTAAAATATACTTGTAACCAGAATTTTCTTTTGAATAGTTTTGCATATCTACTAAGTCTGCTTCCCAAACTTCATCGGTATCCGTTACCATAATTCTATTCCGTTTAATTTTACGTTTTGCTCTTCTGTGCAAGGTATATGTCAATTGGGTTTTGAGCCAATCCTTAACTTGTTTTATGTTTATGTTCTTATTTATTCTTTTAGCCTCTTTATAAAGCTTAGGAACACTTGAATAGCCCGAGGATCTACTGAGATCATAGTAAAGAGAATGTAAAAGCCTTTCAATTTCCATCTGGTATTATCCAACGATAATTAATTGGTGACCGTTGAGTATACATTTGCTTATTTTCACTCACTATATCTTTTATAAATTCGTCTTCCGTTTTTTCTTTCAAACTTTGAATTTTATCAAATATTTTTTTACTTAAGTCCTCATTAGATTTAGTACCAATTTTCAAAGAAATTTTGATCAGTTTTATCAAGTCTTCGCTTGAGAACGCGTATAATTTTTCTACATTCATATTCAGAGAATTTGTGGTAGAAGTGATGCCAAAATAGGCAATACCGTACCAATCCAGCCACCAGTCTGACCAATCAGCTTATATTTATTACTTTTCGATAGATTTTTTTTCGAAAAAGACTTCAAAAGTTTATTATATTTTTTTCGATATTTTTTATTATAATTTACGTTCCCCGAGAGAATATTCAAACAAATTTCCTGCATTGCTTTGAAAGTACACTCGTTAGATATTTGTTGCAAAAGCTTTTTCCTCAGCTTTTGATCTTTGATTTCTGCGATAAATTTTAATTTTGTATAACAATTTTTCAAATTTTTGCTCATTTTATATTATTCAAAATATCTCATTCATCACTTTTATTAATTATTCCATCTGTATAAATTATTGGTATTGATTCCAAATTTGTCACGATTCTAAGCCACTCGGGAGTGTCTGGAGTATTATCAACACGTATATAGCCATATGGCCTGATGGTTGCATCTTTATAGGCCTCGGGGAGATGTTTATGGCCCGACTGTTTACTAATCACCTTGATCTGCTGTTGATCTCGAGGGTTTTTACAATATAAGTTATAATGACTATTTAAACTTATTGTTCTCATCATTTTTGCATAATAATGAGGGTTTTGAACCATGAAAAATATAGAGATTTTCAAGTGATGTGATTTTTTAATGAATAGTGTTTCGAAATCTTTCACATTACTCATTTCATACATTAAATCATCAATTACTACAATATCCGGTTTGAACTTCTTTAAATCTTTCTCATTAGGAATTCTATCAATTTTGTTCAAACTAATGTCATTAGAGATTTTAGTGTCAATTAAAGGTGTCCATTGGCCATAGCACCATAAAACTCTTATTTTTTTCTTTCCTAAATTATGAAATCTCTTTTTGAAATTAGCT
Source organism: Liebstadia similis (assembly GCA_034689365.1). NCBI lineage: Eukaryota > Metazoa > Arthropoda > Arachnida > Sarcoptiformes > Liebstadiidae > Liebstadia > Liebstadia similis. The sequence continues at coordinate 2,470 of JAQGAJ010001184.1, forward strand.
AAAAACTCTCTAATCAAATGTGTTTTACCGCTACCAGTGGGTCCGCTTACCAATGAATTAGTTGGGTGCTTGAAGCAAAGATGTTTTCTATCGAATTCCATTGAAATAAAATATTCCCTTTTAGAATAAGTATTTTTATTGTTTAATTAGAAGAATACATTTTTTTTAAATAATACTAAATACTTTTAAAAAACCTTGGTAGAAGCGCTCGAAATTTCTTAATGCCCACTTATAGGGCCTTGCTTCTTCTTCGTTCACAGATTCGGCCAATACTGCCGACATTACCAGTACTTCTTTGAAGTTGGTCATGATGGTGACCATATCGGCAATTTCAAGCGTTGTATCCGAATTCAGTGTTAGCTGGGGTTTATTTAACAATGCAGTGAAATCCTCGATTGCTCTCTTCTCCGCATAAACTGTGGTGTTATTCGCTATTCTTGTTTGGAAATCACGAATAATGTTCTTTGCCTTATTCAAGGCTCGATAGTCCATGAAACTATCTCGACTGTATAAGCTTTCGTAGAAATCGTCGAATTTGTTCATGATTTTCCGTGCTTTCCTTCGTGATTCTTCTAAAGGACTATCATTCCTGATAGTTTTAAGCTTTCGTAGATTTTCCTTCACTTTTTCGATGTTTTCCTCACATTTAATGATAGCTTCGTTTTCGTGTCTATCACGCATTTGGCGCCATTTCTCATCAGTCATTAGTAATTCCTCATCGAGAGGAATAGTTGCCGGACAGTAGGGAGACCAATACCTGTGTTCTCTATCTTTTATTTCTGATTTTTGGGAAATTTTCAATCTACAAACACGACATCTAACATAGTTTTTCTCTTCTCTGTAGATTTCTCTTGGAATAATCGAGGTATCATTCTTGTAGTCGTTCGTCAAAAAGAGCGGAATATTATCGCATTCGTCCAAAGTACATGACTTGAAGAACGGACAATTTTTAGAGTTTGTTAAATGCTCTTCGAGAGGTACATCGTCAGCCTCCCAATTGCAAAGAACGAGACCACAAAAATTGCATTTAACGAAGTCCAAATTCGACATATAATAGAACCCGTTTTCGGCAAGAGCTTTCACCGAAATAAATGGCTTTGGCCAGTTGACGAAACTTTCGAGTCGATTCTTCTCATATCTCATTTCTTCACTTAGATGGAACAAGACTTCTGTTGGCTTATTGCCACAGATATCCCATCCAAAAACAATATTTTTTAGTTTATAATCTCGCACTCCATAGCAACTCTTAAAATCACTGCAATCACACTTATTGAGCATGTTTGCAGAGTGATTTTCAAATCAAAGTCTCGTCTTATATAGCGGAATTCAATTCCCAAAGAATACGTAAAAATTCTTATTATTGGTCTTTAAATGCTGTCATCGTTTTAATGATTCGTTAAAAATTCTATGACATAATACAATTTCAATTGGTAGAGTAAAAGACAGATGTCATCTTCAAAACATCTCATTGGCTGTTGAATTGGTGTTCATTTCTCTTACGTCAGTTATTTTCCTATTCGTTCTTAACCGGAGTTGAATATACTCTGCATTGGATTGGCTCTCAATGTCTTGCTCTCCTAAGCGTTTCGATGACATCATTTTTAGAACTTCTCATTGGTTTTTAAAATCTTTTCTAGTGAAGCCTACATTTACCTACCTCTTCCTCCTATTCTCAATATAAGTGTTTCGCATGTTCATTTGTTGCATTCAAAAATGTCGTTTAAACGGCGTTTGATTGATAATGATGATGATGACGATAAGAATACGAAATTATCTGTTGAATTTGAAGATATTGAAAAAGAAGATAAATATTTTGATCGCTTCAAACGCAATGTACGGAGAGTTACCCTTAGAATGAAGCACAATCTAGCTAACATTTCTGAATTGTTCACAGTCAACGAAGAGTTGACCTCATTTTTCGAGAAGAAAATCAACGAATTGGCGGAGAATGCAAAAGAAAATGATCTAATATCTGTTTGTTTATCTAATGATAAACTTGAAAAACCTATTTATATTGCACCAATGCGTAAAAAAGATTTCAAATATGAATACCTTTTTAAGAGAATAGAAAAATTTGCTCAAAGCTATAAAGAATTCCTTGTTGATGGTCTATTACAACTAGACGTAATAATTACCGAAAATATTCAAGGAAGTGGAAATTCTAAAAAAAAATCTGCTCCTAGAAGACTTGTTGAAAATAGTAGAGACAAACGTTCAGTTATACTTATAAAAAACAAGGACACGAGTTGTGCATTCAGAGCCCTGTTTGTTTCCAAATATTATTGTGACAACGGCCGAACAAAAGAATGGAAACAAATTATTCAAGATTATTATAAAACTCAAACAAACGGTACAAGAATTCTATGCGAACAATTGAATATGAGCTTTCAAGGACCAATAGATAGAGATCATTGGCCGAAAATACAGAACACTTTACATGGATATCAAATAAGAGTGATTGATGCGATAGATAAAAGAAACTTAATTTTTGACGGACCACCTGCTGATAAACATATTTATATTGAATATTATGATGAGCATTATAATTCAATTATTAACATAAACGGCTATATGGGATCGAAAGCTTATTGCCATCCTTGTCATAAGGCTTTCGATAAACTCTACAGACATAATTGTAAATATGTTTGCAAAAAATGCAAAGGAAATTGCTCGGATACAGTGATGCAGTATAAGCCAATTTGTAATGAATGTAATCGAAAATTCAATAATACTGAATGTTTTGACAACCATAAAATGAATAAAGTCTGCTTGAATATTAAAAAATGTACTAAATGTAGAGTTAAAGTACTGAAAGAATACAAACATAAATGTTTCCACTATTTCTGCACAAATTGTAACATTCTCTATAACGAGCAACCACATTTATGTTATATGAAACCTAAAAACTTGGCTAAACTTATCGAGGAGGACAATGTTAATAAGATTATTGTATCTTTTGATATCGAAAGTGAAATATGCGAGTCTCAACACAGACCAATTTTGCTTTGCTATAAAACCACATGCGATTCATGTCCTGAATCAGCTGGGCCGTGCAAGATTTGTCAAATAGATGAGGCTAAATATTTTTTCGGCTACGATTGTGTTGAAAAATTTGTCAGATACCTGTTTGATAAATTGGCAAAACATGCTGAAAAAAATTCATCAAACATATATGCTTTTGCTCATAACGGGAAACGATATGATACTCATTTTATACTAAGAGAACTATATAAATCTAATTATGAAAAACCTGAAGTTATTAAAGAGGCTAATAGTATACTGAATATTAAACTTGGAAATGTAAGTCTAATTGATTCCTTGAATTTATTTAGATGCGCACTAGAGGAACTCCCTAAGGCCTACGGTCTTCCATTAAACTTGAAGAAAGGTTTATTTCCATTTATGTTCATTAAACCAGAGAATTTCGAATACATCGGACAGATGCCTGAGAAACATTTCTTCCAGCCAGAGCATATGAAACCAAAAAAGTTTGACCAATTTACTGAATGGTATGAGAGTAGAAAAAACAATGAATGGAATTTCAAGGAAGAGCTAATTGCTTATTGTCAGAATGATGTAGATATTTTACTTGCAGCTATTCAAGAGTTCCGCAAATGCTGTAAATCAATTTCAGGCATTGACCCAATTACTCGCTGCTTTACACTTGCCAGTATTGGGTTCGAAATATTTCAAACACTTTACATGCCTGAAGGAGGAATTGCTATAACACCACCTAATGGATATAATGTTACTCGAAGGACATCTCCCATTGCAGATAGTTTTCTGGATTGGATTCAAAAAAGTGAAAATAAGATCATTAAAAGAGAATACAGAATAGGTCCATATTATGCCGATGGATTTCACGAGGAAAGCAAAACTGTTTATGAATTTAATGGTTGTTATCATCACGGCTGCGTTTGCAAGTTCAAAACTAATAGAAATAAAAAATCTATACCAACAAAAAGAGGTGAGTCAACATTCTACATATCACCAGATGAGGCTCAAAGAAAAACTATTAAAAAAGAGGTTTATTATCAATCTCTTGGACTTAATGTCATCTCAGTATGGGGCTGTCAGTTTAAAAAACTCAAGAAGGAAAATAAAGCAATGAGTGATTACATCGATCAACGTAATGCTTATCACCGTAAAATGGAACGTATCGGACCACTTTCACTCAAAGAGGCAACACGCGGAGGACGTGTCAATAATATGAAATTTTATCATGTGGCTAAAGATGATGAAGAAATCTTGAATTTAGATTTCGTTTCTCAATATCCATCGGTTATGGTTGAAGAAAAATTTCCTATTGACCATCCTAAAGTTATCACTGAAAATTTCGACTATTCACTCTCTAGCTATTTCGGTTTTGCTAAATGTAAAGTTATCCCTCCAAAAGACTTATACATCGGAACCTTACCACTGAATGTCAAAGGAAGACTCCTATTTCCTTTATGCCAGCAATGTGCCGAGAATGAGAATCAAAATTGCAACTGCAAAGATCGGTCATTAACTTCCACTTGGTCTATATTGGAACTGAGAGATGCAATCGAAGACGGTTATCAAATAGCTGAAATATATGAAGTCAATCACTATGAAAATGTTACTTCAAATCTATTTGATGCATATATCAAGCACTGGTTCAAAATTAAGACTCAAGCATCCGGTTGGCCTGCGAATTGTGTTACAGAAGAAGACAAGCAAAACTATATCAAAGAATTCTATGAGAAGAGTGGAATTGAGCTGGAATACGATAAAATTATCAAAAATCCCGCCCAATATCAAATGTCAAAACTTTTTATAAATAGTTTGTGGGGAAAAGTTATCCAAGAGTGGAATAAAAGTCAAAATAGTATAATTCAATCATACCACCACTATTGGGAAATGGCTACAAATAATAAAATAGATGTTACTGATGAAACGATGGTCACAGACAGTACAATGATTATGACATATAAAATAAAAGAGCCTAAAAATCAAAAGATTACTCATTATAATTTGGCTATCGGTGCCCTAATCACTGCTCACGCACGTCGACGTCTACTAAAACTTGCTCGAAAAGTTGAAACCATTCGGCCCGGTTCATTACTCTATTTTGATACTGATTCAGTAATGTTTTATCGCAATTTGAATGATCCCCCTATTCCAACTGGAAATTACTTAGGTCAGCTGACTAATGAAATTTCTAAAAACTATGGTGCTGGAGCAAAGTGCACTAAATTTGCTGCACTCGGTCCGAAAAACTATGCATTCGAAGTTCTTCTCCCAAACGGAGAACTTGAATGTGTAATCAAAATAAAAGGTATATCTCTCACTAAGAAGGCTCTGGAAATATTACAATTTATAAATATTTTCAATATGGCTGTTTCCTATCCCGATGAGACTGAACCAACTAAACTTTATGTTGACCAAGTCCAATGGAAAATCAATAAACATAGTATGATTCAGACAAGTATTTTCAAGAAACAATACAGAGCACTTAGTAAAAAACGTATTATCCAAGGAAACTTTACTGTACCTTATGGCTTTCAAAGTAAATAAGCTCTAGCCAATCAAAAAGCTTTTCCTTTCTGGTTACCTCCTCCGTTGCTAGAGTGCGGATATACCGGGGTACATAGCCAGGATTGCCTTACCTCTTCATACCTTTAACCTATACTTTTTAACTATTAAGCCACGCCCCCGTTGCTAGGTTGCGGACATAACGGGGTACTATCTACTGGTGGGCAACGCTAATCTCTCCCCATAAAAAGGGGTTAAGATTTGGGGTCAACTGCTCCGAGAGAATTTTCTCCCTCTATTGAAACCCAATCGGGTAGGATATAATAGTGTGGGACCCCCATTGGTCACGACTTCTCACTCCTCCCACATTGACCCCTATATAAGCGGTCTCTCGAACCCTTTCACACACATCTCTCACACCTCTCACTCTCTCATTCACACAATTTTTCTGACCATTGATTGACAACAATAAAAGTTTTGATTTGGATTTGAGTTTTGTTTTTGCATTCATTCTTCATTTTGTTTGTTCTCAAATTCAACATTTTGTCGGTTGAGTTGGACTCCGACCGACAAAAGTAAGGCCCTATTGAGTATGAAATATACTCTATGTCTATGTCAACTTCTATTGCCTTTGTATTGTTGAAATTGAAGAATTTGTACTATTTGTGCCTAATTTGAACGATGTCCTCAGATTTCGGATACTTGTAATGTTTATTCAGAATAGACCTTCACTTCTAAACCAAAACTACATTTACTCATAATATAGGAGTTTCGGGTTTAAAATTAAAGTTTTTTTAATATCAAAAGAGAAAAATCTCAAAAATTAAAATTACAGTTGCAATTGATTGAGTAACGAATGACATATTAATTATACCACGAACATTTTCGTAATTGATAACATCATCTTCGCTTTGTTTGAATATCTTGATGCTCTCAATCTTATATCTTTTCATAAACCAAAGGTTTTGTAAACCGGACTCAAACAAAATGTTGACCAAAGAATCGATCGACTCTTTGATTGATGGGTCGATGTCTTTGGATGACATCAGTCCATACGATGTCCCGAAGTATTTATTTTTGCTTACAAATAGATCCAAATGGGTATTAACTTTTGCCATACCTTCGAGAACGTGTGAAAATGCTATTTCAATGATTTTGCCTTGATCAATGTCTTGAAGTTTAGGGAAAGCATCGACTTCAACGATATTTTTGAGTACTCTTTGAAAATAGGGATCTTTTGTGCTTTCCATCAAAGTCCAGGTGATATCTCTGCGTACGGTTACCATCATTACAGTGACATTCTTTTCTTCTATAACCCGAACCAAATCAGACATCGAGTCAATTGTGTAAACCGGGTTATAAATTAGGTTCGAGAGTATAATCGATTTGAAAAAATGAATGATCATTGCTATTGAAAGTAAAATCAACATTTCTAATGAGATATTCTTCAATGATTGCGATGTTTTGAAATGAGACGAATACTGTGAGAGTAAGGATGATATGTAAAGGAAATAGTAATCAAAGAAACTAAAAATCAATGATTTCTTTTGTTTAAAGCGATACGTAATCGCACTGAGAGTTGAAATCAAAGCGATGCCAAAGAATAGAGTAAACCAGACTTCAGGCGACAAAGTATTGAAGACATGAAATCCATTGTCATTTGAATTCTTTGGTATTCTTCCATACATTATAGCGATAGGACTGCTGTAACCCAAAGTTGTCGACGGTTTGAATGCTCGGAAGCTTTCAGAAGTTGTCATAAACGTGAAGAGTCCGACATCTGATTTGTTGGCCAAAAGATGACCTTTCATTCCGGTCTTTTCCGATATGGAACCTATTCTGGATTCGAATTCGAGTATATATGGCATTTTGAGCCATTTTATCACCGAATTCACCAAGTTAACATTGCCTATGCAATTGTTTGGTGGCTTCACTCGACTCCTAGCAATAAATCTCAAAGGTGTTTTATTCAAATCAGTGAATTCATTGGTCATATTTATCAACGGTACACAATTCATGGAAACCATTATCTTATCTCAACCTCTCGATGAAAAACTAGACTCGAAATTGATTTTCGATTTGAGAGAACATCAGATAATTTGTTGTCAAGCAATTTGCGCGATCACAAGAAAAACTATTATAATTTAATTGCAAATAATAATAACTTTGACCTAATATTTATCATGTTTTTTTTCTCAAGAACCTGCAACAAAGTATTAGTTCTTCTTAAATGTTCAAAATAATCGCTAATTATTTTATTTTTAAATCAAAGTTCTTTAAAACATAGTTTTGCAAATGTTGTTTCTATCGACCTCGAACTCAAATCTTTAATGTTACACTTCGATGTGATATGTTCAATATTAACAAGGTTATCAGTTTATCCACAAAATACATATAAACAAGATAGCACTTATCCAAAAGACTACTTTCACCATCACTTTTCAAGAAGAAAGTATAATGGATACCCCCTTTATAGAGGCATCTCTCCTAGTGTTGCCAACTCCAAATTAAAAAAACCTGGACAATCTTTGAAAAAACTGGACTAACGCTTAAATCTCTTTTGAACTACCTGGACAAAAAATAAAAACCTTTTGTAAAACCTGGACAATCACTGAAAACTTATTTGAAAAACCTGTGTAGGACCCCCAAAACCTGAATTGTCCAGGTAAAACCTGAACGGTGGGAGTAGATAGTACCCCGTTATGTCCGCAACCTAGCAACGGGGGCGTGGCTTAATAGTTAAAAAGTATAGGTTAAAGGT
>JAQGAJ010001185.1:0-10724 GCA_034689365.1 Liebstadia similis
GAATCCGGTGTGAATTGAAAAGTGCTTTTACAACAAGCAAAATGTTGAAAAGGTTCGTGAGAAAGTAATTTAACGATCTCTTTCCACTCAAATCACCAAGATCAATGGATCGCTCATTTGCAATTCATATCTCAATATTGCAATAAAATCGAAATTGAATTTTATTCAAACCAAGAGCTAATTAAATATCAGAAATTGGAATATTTAATAACAAGTGTGGAAAATAATGGTTGCATTGATTCTCATAATCAGTTTGGGAGAGAGGGCTAAGAGAGAGAGAGGGGTCTGACAGTCGGGCCGACAGTCGACTGCCATATCTGTTCTCATCTCTTGGCTCTCGCTTTTCATAACTGACTTTTGCAACAGAACAAGAAGAAGAAGAGCCAAGACTTGCAACCGAAGAGTCAGATCAAGCAAAACAGCCATCAGTCAGAGCGGAGGGCATACATAAGAAACAGACAAAACTGAAGCACTACTCAAATGAGTTTCACGTTTTGCGGGTCGAAGGCCATCGACTGCCCGGAGCGCAACCATTTAATACCATCAGACCCTCTGGCCATCCCCTATAACTTCCAGGTGCTCGCTCTCAGACTCGATAGCATAGGAGAAGAGCTGTTTCTCATCTCATCTCTGAAACTATAGCCTAAGAGTGGATAACAAACTCGAGAAATAATGTATTTTGCAGTTCATCGCCAGCACTACTCGACAGAGACTAAATGTATCGGTCATAGCATTTAAAAACAGGCAGTGAATGCCAGACCTGTGCTCAGGCAGTGAAAGCACCGGTGCTTAGATAGCGAGGACTACGACCCATATAATTAAGCTCAGGTATCCTTAAGAGTAAGACTACTGTTTGAGACGCGAATGGAAGGCCTAATAAGACTACTTAAGACTTGAGATTCTAGTCTTGAATCTCGAGAAAAGTTATCTCTTGTGTCGGCCCGAGTGTTGTTCAGCAGTCTTGATCTTCGGGTCCGCACAATCACTACTCAGCTCTACTCAGCTCTTCTCAGCTCTTGTGCCGCAAATCTGTTTTGAGTGATCAGTAATGGAGAGAATTGTCACTAATTTCGAGCCACGAATGCCTTTTATTTCCGTCTATTTCTTCACTTTTTTATTATATTTTCTCATTTAAACCGAAAATAGATTTCATTATTATTTGGATTAAATATAAAAATAGTATTTCTTTCGTTAAAAATAATGTATAAATTGTTTGAAAAAGATATGTTTTATATTTTCACACGAATTATTGGATGAAAAAAGAGATTTATGTCATAAAAGAGAAGATTAATTAAATTTTATTTCATTTTCTTCTATCACTTCTTATAATATAAGTTAAAGTGTTTTCTCTTCACTCCTCTCGAGTGAGTGAAACCGTATTTGAAGTGAGACTAAAAATATTTCTTTCAGTTGTGAACCACTTGTGAAAAGGTATTCAATCGGACTCTAAATACTTATACGAAATGAGTCTCGCAATCAATAAATTGTATTAGAATTGAAAATATTTTCTCTTTTTGTGTGTATTTCGGAAACTCTTTTCATTTCTCGAGTGATATCTTAATGTCTTTTATATCGATATTTACCGAAAACCGAAAACACATTTTGCCATAAAAAGACTGATTCGTTCTCTCATTTCATTCAATTTATTAGTTCATTACTCCGATTATTAGATAGACTTTATTACACCTTTTCTTAGTTGAAAAATATTAACTAAATATATTGACTTTGCGTTCAAAGCGGCGATAATTCACCTGTTCTTTCAATAGTAATACTCCTCGTCATTAGAAAATCGATTTGAATTATCGATTTCATAGAAACTGAGAATACAATCAATTGTTCGAATCATTTCGATCGAAATCAAACTCATAAGTCAAACAATCTTGATTAAATTGGGATTGAGCAATCTAATTTAGTGAAGTACTTACCTAATTATATCTAGGTAAGTGCATAAAATTCTTATTTTTTTAATTCAGGTAAGTTTATGGAATAATTTTCCTGAATTAATCAAGTGCATATTGAGTTTCAAGCCAGTGAACATGAGTGGATCGTCATTTCATCATGCTCTTTTCCTCGATGCATTATCATTAGTGGAATAGTACTTTAGATATGGTGCATTAGCTCAAGCATAAACTTGACCAATATATTAAAATAATCAATTTAATGATAATTTTGATTTCGCCCACTTTAGTTTCGATTAAATTATGTAATATATTTTCTAAACTTGATCTAAAATTCAATTTTTTGCTTAATAAAATGAATTTACAAATAAGTTAGGTTTAAACAAAATTCAAATGAATCAAAGCAATCGGGGGAATCACGGGATTTGTATCGCGGGAATTGTTTTACATGAATTCAATTGCTTCGTTAATTCACGAGTACTTCAAAATGAATTTTTAATAGACATTTAGAGTTTATTTTTACAGCAAATCTATTCACACAAGTCATAGGCTGTGGAGCAGAGACTCTCCTCTCATGACATCCCTTTCCTCCTATACTCCAAACACAACTGGAATTGGAAGTAAAAAATAAGAGTCGGAAGACTCGGAAAAGAGAAAGAGAGAGAAATTTATTTAAATATTTATGAAGACTTTTCCCACTAATGCTTCTCATCCCTCGATCACTCTTTCTAATAGATAGAAGGAGGGGGAGAGACACACATCCCTTTCCCCACAGCGCTCAATGCACTTAAATTCAATGATTGGGATAACTAATGAAAAATCGGCTAAAAGTAAGCGAAAAAAGAGAAATACTTTTCCCAAAGAAATTAAATCAAACATTGGATAAGAAGTGAATCTCTTATATGAAAATACATTTATGGCTCTAAATATTTTTAAACTTGCAATTTGTGTGTACTATCGGGCTATTAGAGGATAGGGAGAGCGCACAGGTTTGATCCAATGGCTCGAGGGATCCATCATTAAACAAATTGACTCCTTATACCCGATGTACCCGTGATTACCCAAAGCAATCCAAAGTAATTTACGTATAAATGGCCCGATGTTAGCAATGTTAGCAACTTGTTCAATTTATGTCCCCGAAATTCTTGAAGGGCTAAGATCTCGGTAGGGCTGCCACACATCCAGGTCTCGGTAGGTCTCTCTGGTTTATGGCTCAGAATTATTGTATGCTATTCTTGGGTGGAAAAGAGGAATAAACTAAGTTCCCGGTTGGAAATCTCTTTGGTTATTGGTTATCCTGTCACTTTTCAGGCACTAGCTAATTTATTGTTAGAAAACTTATCTTTTGATCCCAAACTATAATGAGATGGCAATCCTATTCACATAACTATTTAAATTGCCATAAAAGTCAATTCAGCATTTTTTCCGAATCATCTACTTCGTTTTTGCCATCGAGGCCTCTTTACTGAGCAATTATGATGGTAATTATTGCTCATTAAACTGATCCAGATCATTTAAGATCATATAAGATGACATGAATCGACGTTTGGCCGTAAGTAAACATCTAAATCGAAACCATGTAAATTGTTTACCATAACACAAATATTTATTTTGATAAAACGCGAGGATATTTAGATGAAAGTTAGGAACTGATAGTAGATTAACCATCAGATGAGGGTTTAGATTGCGATCAGGGATGGGTGGAGGGAAGGGAGGGGAGGGATATTACTTAATATCACCCAATATCTCATAATTTCCCCATAAATCGCCAAAATTAGGGGAAACACCCCTTTAAAGTCGAAGATTCCGTAATCAGGACTATGTTATAGGAAGTAAAAGGGATGCCATACCACTCCTTAGCCCTCCCCTGCGATTGTTCATCCTTGGTCGGGATGGTAATGCACTTCTATGCGAATTCCAAGAACAGTTTCAGGAAGATTACTATCGTGTTTACGCTATTTTGCAGACAATCTAAACGTATTTTTTTCTCTGCCATAATATAAACAGAAGTTAGTGAACAAAAAAGGTCTGGCAGTTAGGCTACCGGTCCTCCGACGGCACACAATCGTGAATTAGTTAAGGACTGGTTGTGTGCGCACGACTTCTCATTTGCCTTTACTTTCGGACGAATAATAAATTAAATAATAATTTAATTTTTGTGTAAATATTTCTTAAGTCGTGTTCTGTTCGGAAGACTTCTCTTCTTTGCTTTTAATCTCAAAGTATTTGAAAATTTCTCGAAAATTATAGGAATTTTTTTATTTCTCAAAAATGAATAGTTATTTGAAGCAAAAGCTCTGTCTTTGGCCTTAATTTCAGAGCTAATAAATAATTTGTGTTTTAGAATAAATTGCTTAACATTTTTCACAGCGTTTGCCTCAAATCTGATATCAAATTCAAATCAACGGCTTTTCTCTCTTCAAATGAAAGTCAACTGAAATTCCTTTTGTTTTCTCTTTTCCCGGGATAAAGACCAAGATATACACCCTATAGACCAAGATATTAGATCTACTGGCTTGTTTTGTGACCAAAATAGCCAAGATAAGAATTTAATTTTAGGTTTAGCACCCTCAAACAAGTTTAACATGCTAAATTATGGTGGAAAACCCATGATGAACATTGCAGATCCTGGTCACAGTCGATCACCATTCAAATGGCTGCGGATTGAATCGGAATATAATAGAGAATAATATAAAAACAATTCCTTTAGTATTAGATTTCAGTTCAAAGAGTTTTAAACACCGAATACCCGATTGAAGGCAAAGAGAAGAAGAGTTGAGATCTTATGAGAAGAATGTGAAGAATTGTTGCGAACGATAAGACACTGAAGAGGAATGGCATGTGATTTGGGATCGACTTTGTCTTTAAAACTCGATGTTATGTTAAACATAGAGACTATCGATTGATTATTTTTCTCGATTTCTTTTCTCCCATTCCTTTGACTCCCGATTCCAATTGCAATGTTATTATTCTTGTAAAACAAACAGACAATCACTCAGTCCCGGCAACGGGAAGGGAAGGGACGCCACAAACGATGAGACAAAGAGTAGAGAAAAACAGTTCAATACGTGTTAGAAACGGATGGAAAGACAAATGGATTAAAATACTATCATATCCTACATATCCTATCCCTTGCTATGACTGCTGATCCAAAAACAATAAGTTTTCGGCTATTTTTAGATGAAAAAGGTTTGACTAAATTGAAAATCCATACTTTAATGGATGTGTGAGTGCCGGCAGTCGGCCGGTCCTCATCCCATGCAAATGTGCCGTCACTACCATCGATAGCAACCCTACCATCTCTACTATCGTCTAATATCGTCGACCATTTTCTTCAATCAATTGTCGACAAAATAGTTGTACTTTTATTTTCAATTTTGGTATCAATTTTCCTGAATTTAATTCTTCCTGTTTATTATTCAACGATAGTATAGCTGTCTCTTAGTCTTTGGTAAGTAATCTTAGTTTAAACGTCTGATATAATAACAGATCCCTTACTGGAGAGCCATTAGACCCGTTGGCAAACATTAGACCCAAGTCTAGTATCTTTTATTTATAACATTTAATTTGATTTTCATTTTTACGAAACCCTTAAATAATAACAATAATCTATTGGTTTGTTATTCTCTTTCCTCAGTCGAGATATGATTAAAGAAATATTTAGACACTCTTTCAAATCGAGAGATACTCTGAGTCTCTGATCATTGAATTTTAATACCAGGAAAACAGTAGTGACTATCACTTTAACTACATGTTTGAGCAAATATTTCTTGAAGACTACTAATTACCACAATCTTTGCTAACTTATCGATTGGAGATAATTTGATTCGAGTAATTAACACGCGATCTTCAATTAAATAATTTACCACATTTACCCTTTACCTCTTTGCCCACTATGACCTGATCGATAAATTTAAATAAAATAACAAATCAAATCACTTTAAACTTATCTAAATGATCTAGGAACATATTAAGAGGGATGAGCTCGCTTTCTACCCATGACTCTCCCCTCCAATGGTTTCCGAGAGAGAATCAAAAAGAAGGAGAGAAAGAAGAGAAAAAAGAGAGGGAAAGAGAGATCAGGAGAGAGAATGGGAGAGAGAAGGAGGAGAGAGAGAGGAAGAGAGAGATTTGTTTTGCAAAAGTGTATATAATTATGTAAATTAAAAGCACACACATATCATGTATGGGTAATACGGGGTAATTCTAAGCAATTCGGGGTAATTTTTTGTTCAACAGTGGCTCTAAATCATTGGCTAGAGTTCACTGAATAAATAAATTTTAAGATTAATTTTTGACTAAAACCAAAAAACTAATAAAATTAATGCTAAAAATTAAAGCAGTTTTTCCGGTTCAGAGCAAAACCAAATAAAGCGAGCAAATGATGAACTCCTGTCTCAGTCCTAAACCGAGTCCTAACCCGAGACTCAACTCTTTCCTCGCCATTCAATTCCGGCGAGAATTACCTCAAGTCATGTAAACTAATAATAATTGTATTACTCTTTTAATGGTTTGATTTCTATGGGAAAACTCGACTCCCAATGTGAGACACACATAGAGGGGAAGGGGAGGTAAGACTGTGCAGAAGACTTCAGATCTTAAGTTAGGCATCATTTCTCAAATTTAGTCCAAAATTTAGACTAAAATATATGCGATTAGTGTTTGAGAGATGAGAAGAGTCAGTGCACAGGAAGAGGTGTGGAGTTGTGAGCACTGGAGGAGTAGTTGTGCTCATCACAGGGTTTGGGAGCCCTTCCAGAGCACAGCCCAGTGGTGTCTCAACTGATCCTAAAGTGAATTTAATGATTATGTCGTGTTTGCAGTGTTTCTACCGATCGGTACACACATTGAGAAACAACTAATTCCACAATAAATTGCAATAAAACTCGAGAAAACAAAAGCAAAGGTTAAGTAGAAAATCATAACCTGTGCTATAACTTGACTATTGGGCTATGAATCGCGATTTATATCATGGTATTGGAGTTAAATATCCGGATTATTTAGTTCTTGTTTGATGTCTCACTCATTGCCGATCTGATTGATTAGTACTACAAACAGAGAGATCTGTGTTCTGGCAAATAGTCATCGCCTTTGTGTTTGTGTTTGTCGTTCGCAGAGAAGGAGAAGAATCATAAATAGTTTATTGTCGTCATTCCAGTAGTGAAAATGTTTCTGGTTATGTATTTTTTATGATCCGAGCCCTCCCTTTCCTCTAATGACTGTCTATTTTTTCATTGTTTTATGGCGTCTCTCATCTCATCATTAATGATGAGCGCCAGAGCACAGCCAACCGTTCAATGGATGGACTCGAGGCTCGAGCAAAAGATATAGAGGTCTGTCAGCACAAGACATGACTGATTACTACATAGACATCACAGACAAAGGGACAGCACATCACACATAAAGTATTATTACATTATTATTCGTATCAATTAAAAAGTAGTGCATTTTTGGCACTCATCCACACGCCATAGTCAATGAAATCATCGACATGATCATCATCTGGGATGGCCAAACCACTAGGGATAGGGTGTATCATGTCTTTCGCTTAGAGGGAAGGGGGTCTCCAATGGCTCTCTTCATTAAAATTCCAATTAAAACAAATATTTTGACTAATTTCAAGTTGAGGGCTGGTATTGTGAATACCCCCACCCTCTCAACCGCCATCCCTTATCACAACCGGCCCTATCCATCCCTTCCCACCCCTTGCGCATCATCGCAAGTAATTAATTACTATTTAAATCAGAATCATTTGATGTCTAACTGACTCTATATATGATTGTGAGATATAGTGAACTGATCTGGAGCTCAGGCATTAGCCACGGCTGGGCTCGGATTGAATATTAGCCGAAAAAAAAATATTTAATAGTTTCTAACATTTGATGCACTAATTAACGAATCGCAAAGGTTTGAGGGCTTAGAAGGAGTGCATAGACTTAGAGATAGAGTTCACGGACTCAATGGATGTGTTGGAATGGGAGGAAAGGAAAGGATATGAACTGAGAGCTCAGGTCCTAATGATAGGCCATTGCAAAAGCGATACTAAAGGCCTAATGAAATCTAGAATAACAACTAATTTGAATAATAGTCGGGGTAATTGTTGGACGAGTAAAATAGTGAAGATAGAGATGAAATTAAGTGCCATTTGAGACGATTTTGAGACTGTTTTGGATGCGAAACACAAAACACTCTATTCTTATATTTATTTTTTGCTTCTCTGAGTCTCATCTCTTGAATGTATAATTGGCTGAACGAGAGATGAGTCCGATCTCTAATGTCGTGATCAACACAATTGTGGCAGCGATTAGATAACAGACTGCTCTTAGTCTTCGTTCACAGTTTGTCTTAACAACGGAACTGTTGATGATTTCGGTGACACAACTGCTGAGCCGGCCCTCAATGCGGGCTCAGAGTCGAGACTCGGTCTGAAAATTGTCTCGTTTTGTGACACTAATTAAAAACTGATTACACATTCAATATCTGTCAGTCATTATTGCACTTATTATCACATTTTCAGAGATTATCAAAAAATTTTCTCCTTTTTTGGGTTCACTTCTATTATTATCTGTAGTTATACTTTCCCTCAATGAACTATAAAAACCCGTATTTCCAGACTTTAATAGCATTTTTGGCTTTGAATTAATGCATTCAACGAAACGACTGATGTTTTGCTTTGACTCTGGACTTGAAATCTCTGAATGAATTGATTATCGCATTGAATGGATCGCAGATCTGATGGATAAATGTGTTATCTCTTCGCCGGTTCTCTTCAAACCGAAAGCATGTTCTGAGCCCAGGAAAAGGTATTCCCGTTATAATGAAAATAGTGTTTTGTTTGTCAGAATCGTTAGTGAAGTCAACGATCCGTTTACTCGAAAATTACATTTTTATAACCGAATCATTGCTCCGACGGTTTGGCCCTTCTTTAAGGTTATGGCAAAGTGTTTGCGACAAACACTAAAAACAATTATTAAACACTTATTCATAATTAACTTTCACAATCTTCTCCTAAAACCGAGACTAAATTTACCTTTTGTTCACTTTTTCCGTAAACATCTATTAGTTTTTGAGGAAAACTTATGTTTAAATTTAATTTACGGAATAGATTAACACATTTCTTGAAATTAAACACATTTTTACGAATTAATAGTCAATGAAAACCTATTGTTTGAAAGAGATTTAGAGATATTTGAAAATTTCAATAAATTTTATTAAATTTTATTTTGTTTTAGATTAGTTTCGGATAGGTTTGGGCTGGAATTGAATAGTTTGCTTACAATTTCCTAATCCAATCAAATTTTATTTCGAGTATTTCCGTTTCGAACAAATGAGAAGACCCACAAAATGACTAAACAATGGCTTTTAATTGAAAATTGTTTACCTTTTAGTTAGTATTCATTAATTTGGCCCAAATTTATACCGGGATTAGACATAAACGCGTTATTTCTCGTCAAAACTTTTATGAAAATTATTATTGAAAAATATTTTAATGTTTTAACACATTTAGGCATAAATTGCTGAATATTTTTGCTGTGCGTTGACTGTAATGAAGAAATTTCCTGTTTTTTCACTACAGAATATTCTGTTATATAGTTTGCAGAGAATATTCTGTGATATAGGAATAAATTTTTTGTGTTGACTGTCATTTTGATGACTCTATTTATTCTTGAAATTACATGCGATTTGTATTTTGCTCTCATTATTAGACACAAAAAAGAGAGAAAATGAATATTTGTTTTACAAATATTATATTTATATTCTGTGGCTTTCAATGAGAAGAATAGCTTCAAAATAGTTAATCAGTTTTTGCAATTCTAGTGTTTCAACCGCGCGAATACATCAAAACTAATTTACATTCAATTGTTTTTCTCGTTTAATCCAATTATTCACCAAAATATTCAATCCATTAATGGCTTTTGCCGTCAACTGACAAGAATTTAATTATAATATTTTGGGTAAAAGAGAGTAACAAAAAGTGTCAAAAATATTATTATAGAAACAAATTATTGAGTAATTTATTGATCGATAATTTTGTTGTTGTTTGAGAACAGAATTAAGGCTATCCCTGAAAATTGAAACTAGTCTTCAGTCTCCAGAATTGCATAACCAAGTGATTGGCCAATAGTTACCAAGTTTTCCACTTTCACACCAATCTATCAAACCTTCTAATGACTGGAATGGGTGTGCGATTCGCGGCAGACATAAGAACACCACTAATGAAACACATTTATAGTGTAATACAAAAGCATTTTTTATTCACGGATTTCATTGACTTAGAAATCATTTGTTTGATAAGAAACAGACATTTTTTGCTCCAAATTAATGACTGAACTCTTGTTTTGCAATAACAATAGGAAAACAAAATTCCAATGAATATTGAATTTTCAATACTTTTCTGTATTTATATTATATTAATCATACATCAGAACAATGTCTGGCAGTTCTCTCTCCCTCTCCCCAACTCTCCCGTTCTCTCTCCCATTCTCTCTTCAATACTCTCCCTTCAAATTACAACTAATACTACAATAAGAGAGAGAATTATTTATTTTTGTTTTTCCTCTTCAATCATATTCTGTTCACTCGATTCTGACAAAGAATATAATAAAAATGCTTTTAAGTCTATATATGAATGAAAAGATGAGTTTAGTCTCTAATCCTATTCTCAGTCGAATCATCCCTCGGATAATCAGTTAAGTGTAAGTTTGATGACCCCTCCCCTCATGCGAAAGGACAACTACCTATCCCTAACCCAAGGGTGGCGAATGGAATTGGGTCCAGGGGGGGGTCCAGCATGTAGGAAATGGGTTTCAGGTCCAGGGGGGGGGG
>JAQGAJ010001186.1:0-10721 GCA_034689365.1 Liebstadia similis
ATCATTTATTATGACTGATATTCAGTTGAGTTTCTATTAAATCCAATTTAAATCAAGTAATAAATCATTTATCGATGATTTCATAAATCAAGTCAAACGTTATATTTTCTTCCAATGGTTTTTCACTTTATGTCAACTAAAGAAGTATTGATTGAGTAATGATTGCTTCAAATAATTGATTTTAAATGGAATGTTATATAAACGACCCGACAGTCTCTCTCTTTAGCCTTATTTGCATTTATTTGGTAAAAATCTAATCGCAATCGAGTTCTTCAAAAACACTTTAGAAAAGCTTTGAATATAATCTCTAAAAGTATTGATATTTTATTGTGATTTAAAAGTTATGGTTACTTAAGATCGTGTTATATTAGGTTCGATGGATTCACAATGGGTCGGACACCTGGAACGGTGCGGGTGTGGGACTGATTGCAGAATAGATTGAATCTTAGTTACAAATTAATATCAAAGAGCATTTTTGATTGCTTAGAGGCTTCTAAGAGCTCGTTAATCCCTTTCCAATGGTAGTTCCTATCTTTGATGAGGATCGATGAGATGGATAACTATGAAACAGTTAAACATAAGGGAAATATTTATCGTCCGAACGGTTCCAAAGATCAAAACAGTTATGCAAACAGAGATCAATCAGTTATCGCTGAGAAAATCGATTAATCAAATGTGAAATCTGTTTTCAAACTCATTGAGAAATACTTATCGCGAGAATTAGCTGTCATTCGTTGACTTAACCCGATTTGTTAAATGTTTAAACTTTAAAGCTTTGAAACCTTTGATAATCTAATAAAACCATTCAATAAAATAGATCTTAATTTTAATTCACAAGACATTTCTCAATTTCACACGAAAACACTGATAATTTGTGCTAAAACTTATTTATAAAACTTATAAAACGTGAATTTAATATAAATACAATTGATATGAATTGTGTGTCAATCTATCTTTCAGAAAATATTAGCAAGATGTAATTTTAAACTCATTTTATCGATCAGTAATCAGTAACCCATTTCAAGATCACAAAATAAAATGTGTGAGAAGTTTGAATTGAATTGAAATGTTTTGGCAAAAATATTGTGAATCATATAATATCTGTTGGAGAGTTGTCATTGATGTCTATCACCTTCTGGTCTTTGAGTTGTTTGTGGCACTTCTTGGCAAAGAGTGACAAACAAATTAGCGATAGTTGTGTTGTTTGTCTGCTTCTTATCGTCGACAGAGATTGACGTTTACTTCAAATTCTTTGGATTTCAATCTTTCAAACGAAGTCTTTGTTTGTCTAATGATATGTAACTAACCGTAAGTGTTGTTAGCGTTCAAACCATTCCCTTGTTTTGCGATATCCTTACACAAAGTTCTCAAGGAATCAAGATTTGAGTGACTTTTGCCTCAAACCATAGCATCTGCGCCGAAGACAAACAATTATTGAGTCATAAAATAGGTTTAAATATTAATCCTATAATTATTTTTTATATTATATAACACTATATCCGCAGTAATGGACTGTTTTGAACGGAAATGCGAGTCCTGTCCCACAAAATGATCGCTACTTATAATCGGTCTTTAAATGCACTTAACCTTCAATTATATCAATGATTAGATAACTAGAAGATTGTTCTCCTTCTGGACAGTCGTCTCGAGTCTGACCATAGATTGGAATCTTTTATTTAGTTTTATTCAATCAGTTTTTAATAATAGAATAAATAATTACAATCAAATTGATTAAAAGTTAAGTTAGTTTGAGATGAATTTGGTTCAATTGTTTGGTCAGATTCGCCAAAATGAGCCGAAATCTGTGGAATTCCGATGTCTTGCACTCGAAGATAACCTTTTTCTCCAAATACTTATTATAATTAAAACTATTATTAATGATAACAATGAACTCAAAGACAATAATCGGTTCCATAATTCTTGAGAGCAATGAATTAGATATCGAGACATCGATTCTCCACCGAAATGACCGCAATCTCAACGAACAGTTCCCGACCGTAGTTAGACTTTTGGCGATACTTTTGTTGCCGAAGATGTTGTCCGAAATCATTTTCGCCGACTTCTGATCGATATTAAACTTTTGGATCAATTGAGTGTCAAATGTCTGACCAGTAGTTTGACATCTGATGGTCAGACACAAGAAGGCGTTGAGAACGACATCGAAAGCGTTTGAATCCAATCGATGGCTCGAAATAAGAGATTTTCTTAACTCGAGATAAGACTTCTTTGAAATCGTCCGCTCTTTCAGGTATTGTTTACACAAACGGCAAATGCCCTCCAAATCCGATTCAATCAGTGATTGGATTGCTTTCAACACCGAAGTGACCGCCGATGACGTTTCGGTGATAATCGAATTGGTTTCGGTGATAATCGAATTGGTTTCGGTGAAACTCATCCCAAGAGATCACTTAAGAGATCACTAATCGGATCCACAGATCATATGCTGGGCGTAAATACAAACTGATTGAGAGGTCTCTCAATAGATATCACCACTGAATCACTTCTGAAGTGACTTTCAATGCAAACATCTCTTCGACTCTTCAGTTGAGAGACTGAACCATCGAGTGATCCGATTCTACGACAAGACATCGATCTCTCCATCGATGGCTTCTCTTTGTCTTAACATCTAATATCCGCTATAACTTAACATTTAAACCATTTTAGACCTAAACTATCGACAAATGAGTTTCAAAGTGTTTTAAGCACTTTTAGAATGATTTGATATAACGAAAGATTATTTGTTAAAAGATTAAAAGCAAATAAATGTTTCGATTATTGGTTTAATTAAGATTAAGACTAAAACAATTGATATTTGGTGTAAAAGTTGTAACTAATATACAAATACTTTTGATTGTAAATGTATTGCTATCTCAAAGTTAACTGATTTGTGCACATATTGTGTAAAGTTTTCATTTAATTATTTCTTTTGATAACTAAGACTCGATATCGCTTTATATATCCCAATTGAATATATATTGTGTTTTATTATAAGAGATAATTAGCCCTTCTTTGAGATTCATTTATAGAATTTCGACCAATAAATGACAGCTTTATTCACATATAATTCAATTATTGATATCACAATTACAGAAAACATGATTGTTGTGCTAACGACTAGAGAAAGGTTTAGTAAATTAATAATTGATATCTTGAATGATAATAAGTAATTATTTGTGTAAATATTATGTCTAACTATAACTAATTGAGTGTAAAATATGTTGAATATATTTATGATAATATGGGTTAATGTGGTCTAACTGTCCGTCAGATGCAGAGATGTCTTGAGATCACTTGAGATCAGTGTCTATGAGAACATATCGATTGTTGGCCAACACTTGACTCGAGTCATATAATATGAGTTTAGACTCGAGTCTGTTTAATAAAAACACTTATTATTCATAAATGCAATAAATATAATGTTCTGTTCATCAGAATCCTTAATACTCAAGGGTTAAGACTCGGATACAACCGAATGGCAAACCGAAAGAAAGCGGTTCGGATCCGCCCTCCGAGTGTCGGCTGTGCTGTCAGTGCTATCACTGCCCACCTATTTATTGATCTCAAGCTATGATACCATCGCTTTCCGAAGACTTGAGTCGTCGGAGAAAGAGCTCGACTGAGAGCTAGAGATGAATGCAATGCCAACACAAACGACACGCAATTGAAGATCAGATTTTCACGTGCTTTCAGTGATATCACAATTATATTCAAAGATTCCTCTCTTTGTCCTCTCTTTTGCTAACTATTTGTCAGACCATAAGTCAATGTAAACAACGAATTAATTCACTCATAAGAGTTGTTATATTAGGCGAACAAAGATTTTTAGTTTCTATTAATGATTTGAGAAAATCCTTAAATAAGTCGAAAATGAATTCGAGTGCAATAACAATGTCAGCCCAGTGTCAGCCCATTATGAAGTCACCACAAAATAATGATCACAACGAGAGAATTGAGCCCAAGAGTCGCAACCGAACCCAACATCAAAGCGCCTGGACTTACATCTCCAACAGAATTCTCGGTGCAATTCAAAAGACATTCAAAAAAGGTAATCCAAACTTAATTGTCATCGTCTAAGTCAACTCAATAAATAGAACTGGATTTCGATTGTAAGCTCTTTCTCTCAAAGACCATAAAACTTGTGACACAAAACAATTTTAAAGACATTCTTGCGATTCTTAGAAAAGCTATTCTTTAGACAATTTAAATGCAAACTATTGAAGAAAGAGATAACTCTATACATGACTGAAGTGTTTTCATATTTAAATTAGTTTAAGTGCGTTTCGCTCTAAGAATTAATTGGTTGCATAAATTGAATTGGATTTGCATTGAGAGCTATGGTGTGCCCGAACTGCCAATCGATGCCAATCGTTGCAACATTTTCATCAAATATTGATCAAATTCAATATAAATCAGTTTTGTTGACAACGCTATAGGCTTTTAACCCCCAATTAAATATTTACTGAGTTTCGGCTAATTCTGATCTTTTTGTTGACATTAATCTAATATCACTTTTTTTAAAATCAAATGTTCACTAATTAATGCATTTTAGATATGAATGTATTTTCGTGTTATGTCATTAGTTTATTATTTGAAACTAAAAATAGTCATTAGTTTTGAGATGTTTTATGTATAATAAAAAATCCATTTCAAAGAGTTGTATTAAATGGATTCGCGATATTATGCGAACTAAGCAGAGAATAAATCTTTGCAAATGTAACGAATCATTATTGGATTTTGTCGTTTCACTATAGCCTCAAAGCAACACTACTTTTGCTAACATTTGACAACACTCTCATTAAGTGTCCCAAACGTATTGAAAGTATTCCATATCTAATAACTAAACGTCTAATTAATTTTAATTTTTGTACCGAAACGAGAGAAAAGGAGATTACATACCACTTCTGTGACAATATTGGATCTGAAATACCAATATTTCAATATTAGTTTTGTTATTCCAGAGCTCTTCTCAAATGTCAATATGTTGTCGATCGATATAATCTTGTCTTGAATTTTATTCTTCTAAATAAGTTTGATTCTCAGAATAGTTTCCGAATACACGAAATCTTTGAGTGAAATCCATCGCTTAAGAAAATGAAATTACAGATGAAATAATATTGTAATAGGAGTTGAAATCGAGATTCTTCTAGTTTTACATTTAAAACAAGGGATCGAATAAACAAAATCTGAGATCAGTAAATGTTATAAAGCATAGACCAATGGATGCCTTTCGACCAAATTGGAGATCGAGGACAGCTATACTCAGTGAAGATAAGACACGAGAAGATCAGTAATTCAATAAAATTTTCTGATAAATTGTTTTCGATAGATATCTCGACGTTTGATAAATAATGTGCGATAAATGTCGCTTCGATTTTATCAATTCTCACAATCGTCTCATAGTCTTGAAAATTGATTTTAAAGAAATCATTGAAAGCAAGTGATTGGCATTTATTGTTCACCTTATTGGCCAAACCAGAGCTTCAAAATGTTCAATAGAAGCGATTAACCCTTTGGCTAATCATCTGAACTGAAGCCCACTTTTAAGCGATTAAATTGAATCGAAAACTAAGTGAAAGACTCTTCACTGCATTGACTATCAGTCTTGCAGTTGAGTGAAAGCCTGGGCTCGAGTTTGACTTCACTTCTAATCGCTTTTAAGATCAAAAGTTCAAAACTAAGTCATTCATAGACTTAGTTAATGGATAAAAATGTGATAAATTCTTAATTATTATGAATGTATTTCAAGTATAATATATTAAAACACTTTAATAATTAAAAATAGATGTTTTAAAACAAAGATATCGACCCTTAAGTGAAACAATCAGAGAGTCGGACACAAAATCAAGCTTTTGATGATTTAAGGCCTTATCGTTTCATTTGAGGATTACTGAAAATTTATGATAATTACAATTTTAATTCCATTATTGAATAATTAATGAAATAATCTCTTGAGTCAGGACTAAAAATAATCGTCAAATCGATTCATTTATTATTTAATTTTTCGCTCAAATCGTGTCTGAAATTCAATTCAAAAATTTATTATTTAAGCAAATATTCTGATAATAACGATCAGAAACAGCGCCTGAATTGCAATCGATTCACAAATTAAAATAAATGAAGTGTTCATTGAAGCGAATGGTGTGATGAATGACAACGATGACCATTAACATAGCCTTTCCATAGCCTTTCCATAGCCTTTCCATAGCCTTACCTTAACTACCATTAGGAAACAAAGCCTTTCCATCACTAATCGCAATGTCGATTGTCATATATCACATCTACTAATAGATCGATAAAAGAATTATTACAGTTAATGGGCTCACATTCCGACAGTTCTTACAATGATTTTGATTCATTGACTTAATTTGAGAGATATATGCAGTGAATAAGAGATCGATTACTACCTGTTAATCGTAAAACATAGCTATCAAGACATTAAACGTTTGAATCGTTTAAGCGATGGCAACAAAGTTTAATACCAAATGTTTATTGTATTGCTTTTACAGCGACAGCACAACCGATATTGCTTTGTCTTGTATTGGTCTAAACGTGTCTCCAAATTAGAAAAGGTTGTCAAAAAAAAGGTGAAACCAATAGGCAGTAGAGCCGACATATAATTGAGATAAATGTTTGTTCGAATGTCAAGTTTGACACACTTTTAGCGAAAGAGTCGTTCGAAGAATGAAATGATTTGAAGCAAACACTGGAATAATATTTTGTAAATAACATAACATCTCATATAAAAATGGGTTTTAATGGATTGAAATCACTTCCATTCGAGTCTATCGACAAATTGTCTCAAATAATCGATTCATTCATTCCCTTCACTCAAATATAAATTTTATGTCAAATAAGAAATCAATAAATTGTTATTTTGAACTCATTTCTCAAGCCTTTTATCTCTATTCCAATAGTTATAGAATTTCTGCACATTTGCGAAGAACTTAATCAATATTTGTACTGATGTTTGTCTAATCGAAGAATAAGTCCATACAAATAGAAACTCATTTCGCATCGGAAACAAAAATATTATAAGATATGAGACAATCAGAGCAAACAAGTTGTTAATTATCTATTAATTAATAGGACTTTACATTAATTTCATTGTCAGATGTCATAAATAAGTTAATTGATCGTCCATTTGGTAATTCCTTATAAAATATCCCTCAAGACTCATATAATACCCACTATTAATAGTTAATGAAAGCGAGTCTCCAATCCATTTATACTTTTATTACATAAGAATTATGAGTTTTAATGCGAAATCGTATTAAACAACAAAATCAATACTTAAGACCAGAACTAAGATCTTCAGTCGTCTGCCATTTGCTCCACATTTGATGAACAGAACCAAACGCTTCATTAAATAAAGTAAAAATGGGTTTTTATATGGAATCGCAATAATTTAATAATAAAATCTATAGAACGAGAAAATAATAAACTAAATAAATATATTAATGAAGAAACTCTAAAAATGCTAATAACTATCTCGAACTCAAATGCGTTTAGATTTTGTGCCGAATTTCACTACAAAATGTTTGAGTCGTGTCTGAACACCAAATATATCGGATTTGGGGCTGATTTCCAATTAAATTCACTAATGAATAGTCTTTTTATTGAACGATTCCTCAAACGAATTGTCTGTAATTGTGATCACATCTGTAGTCAAACTCATGGCTCAAAATTCTGTGACTAAATAACATTCAAGTTATTGTGTAATTCTTGTATTGAGTTTTTCTTTTATTAAATTCAAAAAATATGTTTGTATTTAATGTCTTATGACTTAAGGCATTTTGAAAACGACTGAATTTGAGGCTCACTTACAGCCAAAACTGTTGGCACGACTTTTAAACTTTTATCTGCTTTTTGCACATTTCCAGTAAAAATACTTAAAACCGAAGATATATTTCAAAATTTTTGTTTTCAACCCCGAGGTTAAGCAAGAATTATGACTCCAATTGAGGAAACAAATGATAGCCATTATGACATCGTTTTGAACATATCTTGATTATACCAAAACAAACATATCGATCATTCCATTTGATTAAAGCTGCGAAATAAGACATGAAATAAAACCCTAAAACCTGGTCTAATATTATTACTCGGAATCCCGGTTTAAAAATCTTTCCGATCCGAGTCCTAAATGTACTCCAAATGTTGGACTTATTCAGCGCTCATTTCTAGCGAAAGTAATTCAATTATTTCGTCTCAATGTCTACGAAATTAATTCTGTTTATATTAAAAAAAAAATTAATGAAATGCCGAAAAGTTATTTGAATTACTCGATCGCAGGAATTGAGACAATGAGTTCGGTTATGAGAACTTAAGAGAAGTGACAAACTTAGACAACAATGATGTATATGAAGACGAAATGTCGATTAGTTGGGTCACTGTTTTGATGTTCATTTATATCAATTAAAGACAATGTAATGGATTAAAAGAGAGACCGAAAGAACAGACGCGATGTTTAATCTTTTCAAAATGATATTAACCTCTGGTTCTTGTGATGGTTTGCAGAAGAGAAATACGATGAGTTTGAGCTGATGTTGAACGAGGCCTGTGCTCAACGATTGGCTCAAAAGAATGGTCCACAGAATCAGATCCGTCGTTCGCGCCGAGAATTGGAACGGTTGAGCAAAAAGACTAACTTCAAGAAGGAAGAGGTGAAGCTCTTGTACTGGGGATACAAATGCGCGACCGCTATGTCCGACGGAATTCTCAACGAATCTATTTTCAAAGATATTTACTCACAATTCTTCCCACAAGCGGGTAATCCATCCAACTATTGATCTGATCTGAGGGTAGGGTTGAACAGAGGATGACATATGGGTTACCGATAAGAGCAATGCATTTATTAGATAATAGACATCAATCAGATTAGTCTTGACTCCCGAGTAAAGAATGTTTGTTTGAGTTAATCCATTAGAATAATCAAATGATCCCAAAACTAAACTATCTTTTAGGTGATGCCAGCCTTTACGCACATTACGTCTTCAATGCCATGTTTTCCGAAGCTCTTAAGAAGAACAACGGACAGATCACTTTTTCCGATTATGCCTGCGCTCTGTCACTCCTATGCCGGGGAACAGTCGCCGACAAAATCAAATGGATTTTCACGCTTTACGATATAAACAAAGATGGTTTGTATCAAACAAATCTGATTTTAGTTTGTTTTAGATATGAATTATTGAAAGATCGATACCATTTATATAAAATACAACATTTGTTTATTAATTTATGTCTCGATTTTGCTTTTAAGTTCTTCATAAACAAAATAATCTTGATTAAAATATCCACACATCATCTGCTTGTGGCATTTGCATTAATGTATCATGCACATGTTTATGTTGAAAACCAGATTTGACTCGATAAACTTAAAGCAACTTGGCTTATAGTTAATAGCAGAAATGCACAAGATCAGCCTTCCCAGGGGGTATAGGTTGGGCTATTTTCCTGAATCCCCAAAACGGCCGCTTAATCCAGTTAAATTACCACTTTTCGTTAATTTGAACTTTATTATGCTTTATTGTGGCTAAATCCAGTTAAATTCAGTTTTAATTTTGTTTTAATCCCTTCCCCTTCGCATCTCTGTTTAATAGACTGTAATTAATTAAATCTGTCATTTGTTTTGGAATTCTTCGCAAAGTTTAATGAATGTAACAATAATTAGAAACTTAAGCCGTTTTAATGAAGGCTTCATTGAAATCAAATGCAAGCGATGAGAATCTAATTGCTTAGAAATATCGATACAAAAGATTTTGTGAAAAAGCATCAGTTTTTTCATTTCAACCAAAGTTTTATTAATTTCTTGAAAACAAATTTTAAAACTTTGCTTTTTTAATAAACTTGATTTCTTAAGAGAGAATTCTAACTTTTTGTTTAGTGAAAAATAATTCCTTTCTGTCAATCGATCGAAACAATTGGTAGACTTTAATCAATGTGAAAGAGGTTTTGTAAAATGGTTTGAACGAAATCCTTAATAGAAGTCAGTGTTTGGATATTCGAAACGTTAATAATCGGTTGAATTATAGGTCAGATAACAGTCGACGAATTGGTAGAGATTTCGATAGCGATTTACGCTCTGCTCGGATGTAATGTATCGCCGACTTATGACCTCAAGACCTGCGAAGAACACGCGAATCGAGTGTTCACCCGATTGGACGGACATAAGAATGGTTTCATTACTTTCGATCAGTTTCAGGAGATCTGCCTCAAAGTGAGCGCCGCCTCAACTCTTTTATTATCAATTGTTGTCTAAATTAAATTAAAATGAAAGCCTTTTTATTAATATTTTGGTTTTGATCTGAAAGGACGAGACTATTCTAAGATCGATGCAATTTCTCGACACCACTGGACTCCAGTGAATAGAAGTCTATTATAGAAGTCAATACCATATTTCATGTGACGATCCGATCGATACAAAAGGCCAAACATTTCAAACATCTCTTCCGTTCATTGAAAATAACATTTAACTCGAGTGAAAACACATCCGAATATTTAGTTATTCGATATTAGACTTAATTTGATTTCACAAACTTAACATTCAATTCGAGCAAATGCTCATCAAATCAAATGTCAGTCATAATCAACTGCTATACACACTTCGAGATCGGACAAACACCGTCTTCGGTCGTCTCAGAGGAATTCCGGTCATTTAGGAGTTTATCGTTAAGTTATTCCATATCTTTGT
Source organism: Liebstadia similis (assembly GCA_034689365.1). NCBI lineage: Eukaryota > Metazoa > Arthropoda > Arachnida > Sarcoptiformes > Liebstadiidae > Liebstadia > Liebstadia similis. The sequence continues at coordinate 10,691 of JAQGAJ010001186.1, forward strand.
CGATAAAGCAAACAATGAAATGGAATTATGA
>JAQGAJ010001187.1:0-10712 GCA_034689365.1 Liebstadia similis
GAACCAGTACAATTTGGTCTCTTTACTCACTTTATTTACACACTGAAACTTTTTATCATGGGTTTCTTGTGAATAGCATAACATGAATCTTTACTCTGATTTGCTTGCCTTGGCAAAGCACAAGCGAGATTTAATTTTTTTAAGATTTAAGCATAAAAAGAATAATTCAAATCAATTTGGCATAAAATAGTCATTGAAGTTATCACAAAAGATAGACTGACATAGAATGACATTTACAATTTATTAATTGACGATCGCATTTCATTTTTGATTAATCATTATGATTTTATTATCAAACTATAGCTTCACCTAAAATATACATAAAAGGCAGAGAAGAAATAATTTGGTTTTATATGTCGGATATTAAAACAATATAAAACATAATTATTAACTCTATTTTAAACTCAATTTTTTCAATTTAATAATTTGATGCATTAATTAACGCTTAAATATCTTTCCTTCAGTCAAATGAAATAATAGCTTAAATGTCTGAAAGTTGTTAAAAGAACTGTAGAACTGGTTATTTAAATGAATTACTTATAATTAAAGTTAAGATTAAAGTTAGGATTTGTGTCAGACTATTGGCCATTGACTGCAGCGACCGATCGGACACACCTTTGCGATGATATCAGTGCTAATCAATGACTTCATGGCTTAATTATAGGAATACGTGGAACTAATGGAGTGCTGACCACTTGTACTCATTGATGGGTCAGTTCTGACCTCAGAATTGACTGAAAACGAGTATTTGTCTGAATGTGAATCAAATGAATCGAAATTGAATATCAAATGATTTATTTAAAAAGTTTTGATTAATTAAAAAACTTTTGATCCAATGTTAAAATCCAACCCAATGTGAGTCAATTGAAGAGAAGTTGTGATGACTTTCCCTTCAATTGCTATCCCTTTGGAAGTAATGCCGGTCTGAGGACTGCTTCCAAGTGGCAGTCAGTCATTGGTCGCTTCAACTCAATCCCCGCCCACTCACCGCTCAACCAATCAAATGCTTCCACGACTGAGACTCAAACACAATATATTGAAAGACTTAAAGCCTTAGAGACTCAGAAGTATTGAAAGTTGGCATCAGTTGTGACCACAGATTAGGTCATCGATTGGACACAAGAATGTTCGGCAAACTTATAGTTCTCCTCTTCTTAGTGGACATCGGTCTGAGTAAAGTCTACTTCAGAGAAGACTTTTCAGACGCCGATTGGACCAAACGATGGGTTCCGTCCCAGTATTCCGGCAAAGAGTTCGGTGAATTCAAATGGACGGCCGGAAAGTTTTACGGCGATCCCGAGAAGGACAAAGGCATTCAGACCTCACAAGACGCCCGATTCTATGCCGTTTCGGCGAAGTTCGAGGACGAGGCCTTCTCTACTGAAGGCAAAGATCTGGTCATTCAGTTCACTGTCAAACACGAACAGAACATCGATTGCGGCGGCGGTTATGTCAAAGTCTTTGACTGTTCCCTCGACCAGACGAACCTTCACGGAGAGTCACCCTATCTTATTATGTTTGGACCCGACATCTGCGGTCCCGGCACTAAGAAAGTTCACGTGATCTTCAACTACAAGGGAAAGAACTTATTGACCACTAAAGAGATTCGATGCAAAGACGATGTCTTCACTCACATCTATAGACTCGTCGTTAAACCCGACAACACTTACAAAGTGCTGATCGACGGAGAGGTCGTCGAGAAGGGAGAGCTCGAGAAGGACTGGCCATTCCTGGCGCCCAAGAAGATCAAGGATCCCGACGCAAAGAAACCCGACGACTGGGACGACAGACCTAAGATCGACGACGTGTCTGACACTAAGCCCGATGACTGGGATCAACCAGAATATATCGCCGATCCCGACGCCACTAAACCCGAAGATTGGGACGACGAGATGGACGGAGAGTGGGAACCGCCTCAGATCAATAACCCGGCCTTTAAGGGAGAATGGAAGCCGAAACAGATCGACAATCCCGCCTACAAAGGCCCGTGGGTTCACCCGGAGATCGACAACCCTGAGTACAGTCCAGACCCCAACCTATACCTTCAAAAGGAGGTTTGCGGTATTGGATTCGACTTATGGCAGGTCAAGGCCGGCACCATCTTTGACAACGTCCTGATCACTGATAGCGAGGCGGAGGCCGACGAAGTCGCAGATGAGATACTGAATAATACCGTTAAGAAAGAAAAGGAAATGAAAGATAAATTGGATGAGGAAGAGAAGAAGGTATAGAACTATACAACTGTTTGTCGATCTTTTGATCACTCATTTGATTAATTTTCAGGCCTCTGAAGCCGAGAAGAAGGACGAGGACAAGGAAGAAGAGAAAGAGGATGAGACCAAAGAGGATAAGGACGAGGAGGATGAAGAGCACGATCACGACCACGAAGAGCTCTAATTGTTAGCAATATTTGTGATTTTTGTATTCAATTTCATTCATTTTTAGTTTTCCATTAAATTCATTAAATTATTAAAATTAATAAAAATTGATTTTTACTAAAAGTATAAATCATTTCTTCTTTTTTGGCAAAATATCCATAAACTTAGAAATGATTCCTAACATCATTTCATCGGATCCGCCGGCAATTGACAGCGCTCTCGAGTCACGGAATGCACGACTGATTAACATTTCCTGTGTATAACCCATTCCTCCGTAGAACTGAAGACATTTGTCGACTACTTCTCTGGTGAGTCGACCGGATTTGAGTTTCGCGATCGAAGCCAAAAGAGTTACGTTCTCTCCAGCGATGAAACCGTCTGAAAGATAATCGATTAGAAGACAAGAATGACATCAAAGGTCAATACCGGCCGCTCTGTAGACCAAAGACCGAAGTAATTCGACTTCGCTTTTGAGTTCTGCGAGAGTGAAGTGAATCACTTGATTGTCGATTAGAGGAGATCCAAAAGTTTTCCTTTGTCTGCAGTATTCGATGGTTTCGTTTATTATGCGATCGCAGTTCGAAAAGGCTTTCGGATAAATGAATTGAAAGACTTATTCAAATGAGACAATCGATGGTAAATACCCGAAGCGGCCGAACAGAGCCTCTCGTCCTGAAACTGAATCATTTGATATGTGAATCCCATGTTTTCTTCGCCAATGATATTCTTCGCCGGAATTCTCACGTCTTCGAAGAATATCTGTGCGGTGTCTGAAGAATATAAACCAAGTTTTTTAATCTTTCGGGCGATTTTCACTCCGGGAGTCTTCATTGGGAGACATATCAAAGACTTGTTCCGATGCGGAGCGCCTTCACTGGTGTTTGCGAGCAAACACATCCAATCCGCTTGAGTTCCGTTTGTGATCCACATTTTGCTACCATTGATGATCAGATCGTCGCCAACCCGTTTGGCAGTGGTCTTGAGAGCGGCCACATCACTGCCACCCGACGGCTCACTGACCCCAACACAGGCCACGTAATCTCCGGCCACAGTTGGCGCTAAGAATTGTCTTTTGAGTTCATCGCTTCCGAAGGCTGTGAGTGCGGGGATCGCCATATCTGTCTGAACCTCGAGTGCGGCCACTATTCCGCCGCAGTTTATGCTCGCGAGCTCTTCGAAAAAGGCTATACTATAAGAGTAGTCTAAACCCAAACCATTATATTCTATAAACAAAATCGATTCAATTAAACGATCAAATCTTGAGATCCAATTGTCAGACCTGGCGGTCGAGTTATGCCCAGAAGACCCGCTTCGCCGAACTTCTTGAAGACCTGATGAGCCGGAAATATCTCTTTCTCTTCCCATTCATCGACATAAGGGTTGACATCCTTTTCGATTATCTGATGGATTAGATTAACGGTTAGATTATCGCCATTTGTGGCCAACTTTGTGTCAGACCTTTTTGACGGTTTTCCTCAGATCTTCGTGTTGGGCACTAAAGGTTAGGTGCCGTCGGTCTGTCCTCACTGTAGTTCTTGAGCAAAGTGTCGGAACAATTAGTTTTGTGAAGAGTTGTGGTCTTAATTGAAGAAAAAACGCCATTTCCTTGAATTTTAATTAACTTTTTCACTATTAAGTAACAAAAGAACTGTCAACTGAAGAGCTGTTCCAATGGATTGTCGCAGCAAAATGTCATTTAATCGCAACTAAGAGTTATCGACCGAACTCTTATCGACAATCATATTAACTAAATATTGTTAATCAAAATTATAATCAATTGAATCGAGTTTTGTCTCTACTCTACAGAACTTGTTTTCCACTTCGAGTGACAGACTCTGACATCAAAACAGTGAACGCAATCAGTTGTGAACCCAAACTCGAGTCGTCTCTCAATTGGTTTTGCATTCAGTGAAGACTTCTTTGCTTTCATTCATCCAATTGTCGGCAATTTATTAACAAATCTTAAGAAATATTTGATTCGAAAAACATTTACAATATTTATAATCAAATATAAAATTCAATGTTTTTTAGCTGTCATTTGAGTGAAAGCTATGAAATCGATTGCGTTTTGCCTTTAATTTGATTTTTGATTTTAAATGTTTTGCATTAAAACAATTCAAAGTCTAATAAAAATATAAATTAATGAAAAACTATTCGCAAAATATTTGCAACAATTTTGCCGAAAAAGCAGTTCTGAAGTGTTGGTCGAGTTGTGGTCTATTAGTAGTCGTTTCCATGATTTTTAAGTTAGCGTTAAATTAATTTCCATTTTATTTACAAATTATTAAATATTTATATAAATAGAAAACCTAATAATCAGAACCTAAGTTCTGATCATTGCTCTGAAGAGGTCGAGACATTCATTTTGTGTGTCGGCGTTGAGCTATTGCTACCGATTCTGTTGGTTCCGATCATTCGGTCCAACTCTGCCTGAACGTCACTCCGACTCCTGTTCTCTGTCATTGAGTTCGGTGTTCGCGGAGAATTCATTCCGGGAGAGCCCACAGACTTCCGACTTAAGAGACTATTGAAAAACGTCTGAAGAACTCCTTCACCTCCAGGACTGCCCTTTGCGTTCTCGATCTGTAGATCAAGAGTTTGATCAGTTTGTGATCCAAAAGAAATTGGCTTTACCTGAGCGCCGGTAGGAGTCGAAGACAGTGGAGTTCGCCTCTCCGGGGGTTTTTGAACGATTGGTGGCGTTCTTGTGGGCTATAAATTAAAGAAAAATACATTATTTTAGAATTAATTCAAACACTTTTAATAAAAATACCGCATTAGCGCCGACAGGAGTTTGTTGATTAAGTTGAGTCTGCATTTTGAGCAGAAAGACCTGATCGTCTTCAGCGGTAATCTCTGTTTCTTTTTGCATCGGCTATTGATCGGGAAAACAAGCATAAGATACCGATCAAACCATTTAGATCTTACACTTACTTTACTACTAACGGGACCGACAATAACATCATTGTAGTCATCGTCGGGCGAAACGGACTGAATATTTTCATATAAAATTGCTATTTTCTTATCGTTGTCCCAACCGGCGGGTCTGGACATGAGATCACATTAAATGACATTAATTGCACAATAAGTTTGAGACTCACATAAAAACGGCGTCTTTTTCGACGACAAGTGCTGGGGTCTTGAATTTGAGACCATATATCCTGTGCACCAAATATTTGTAGAGAAGATCACAGTTTTTATTAACTTTAACAGAAACGTATAGCAATGAGGCACCGACTGAAAGACAATATCACGCCATTAATACTTATATCACAACTGAGACACAAATGGAAATGCATTTCTATCAGAAACAGGTGGAAGTGTGTAATCACAGCTCATAACAGGTCTGTATTGGATCGTCATTTGCTCTTCAATTATAGAAATTAAAAAGACTTACATTTAAGACAAAACTTTCTGATGGCTTGTTGTATAAAATCAAATGACTCTTCTTTGTAATCAAATTCTTTCTCTAATGTCGACATATAATCCGTTTTTGTTATGACGACCAGAATATCGAGACCGAGATTGTGGGTCAGAACTCCTTCGGGTAAGTGATTAGTGACTGAATTCGAAGTAATACTGTTCTTGAGATTTGAATCCAAATCGCTATTACTTCTCATTTTCACCGGGGAATTGACTAAACCTTCGATTTCATCGCCGGGAGATATATACTCGAGATATCGCTTGAGAACTGAATCAAAGAATCACTTCATTACTAATTGGAAACAAATATATAATCCAATACTTTGTTGTTTGTAGTGTTGAAGCGTTTCTGCGTTCAGATTCAGTCTTCGGATGTGTTCGTCCAATACTTTTGTCCAATTTTCTAATGAATTAATTATATCCCAGGGTTTGGTCATCGAAGCGGTTAACACAACAGTCGTGTCGGCCATTGTTTGCTCGTTGAGAGCGAACCGAAGCAGATGTCCATTCCATGTGCAGTTGCCGTCGAGAATCCAAACCCCGCACTGTGTTTGTTCGTCCCGATACTCATCTCTGACCAACAAATGGTGATATTCAAGACCCGATCCCTTCCTCGTGTCTTCATTGCCCTGCATTTTGGCGATGAGTGATGTCTTTCCCGAATCATTATCGCCTTCGAGTAAAATCACTTATTTTAGAACTAATTAACAAATTTGTGTCAAAAGTCTCTCTAAAAATGCAAACTTTGTTCAAACGTTATCTAACTTTTAGTCTCAAAAGTGTCAAAACGTATGATTGGATCCAATATATCGACATTGAATCCAATCAAATGATAAACAATTTGAAACTCGAAACACATTTGACTTTCAGACTGTTTTGCCTGATCTGACACTACATGTGCTGCAAATCATTGAGAAGTAGTTCGAAGTAATTATCCCTCAAAATGGAGCCGAAGAGGCAAATGTCATACCGAGGACTAAAATCGCTTTATTTGAGGGCAACTTATTGGTGGCACTGGTCTGGACCTGAGTTAAGATTGAAGACCTAAACAAACAATCAAAACAAGAGTCAGTGATCGTCAGTGGGAGGGGTGTTGGCAGAGATGGCCCAACCGATGGATCAGCTCTGGACAGACAACTCACCAAATATTCTGTTCTTCGGTATCTGTGATACTGTTCTGTTGGGAACTGTTGTTATCGTTGAGACTATTCTTAGCGTTACTACTGATTGACGCCATTATAACCTATAACTGAGTGACAATCAGTTCAGACCATCGTTTGGTTCACTTCAGCACTCAATGAGTGAGTGATTCACACAAACGACTGAAACGATTCTCATAAACAGACAAACCATTGGACGCATGCCTTCACTCAACCCCTCTCTGACCCCTCACAGGAGGCGCTACTGAAGGACTCTAATGATTACCATTTCAGTCAACAGATAACGTTTGAAGACATCCGTCAATTCCTTTGACCACAACTGTTGAGGTCATCGATCGGACAAATGATTTGAATTTTGTTATTTCACTAAACAATTAGTGAAAGCGATTGAAATCAACTGAAAGTCAAGTTTTGTCTTATAGTCTGAGACGAGGTTTGACTGCATTTCCGTTTGAATCAAAACTTCGAACGATTTGCCCAAAAGAGCAATAAATAATGAAATTTATATGACTTTTGGACCCTTTTGTGTGACAACTATATAAACAAATCATATGATAAGAGCCTAAATGGTCGTCAGTCCCACACTTGTGATCACATTTGCCACCAATTATTGTCTCAATGTTTGTCTTTTGATTTGTTTTTAAGACACTTTTGTGATAATACAAACCATTAGTGATGTCTTTGAATCCAAATTACGAACAAATCGGCAAATCTTTTGTTCAACAATACTATCTTCTGATGGACGACTCGGCCCAACGGCCCAATGTGGCCAGCTTTTACTCGGTAGGTGTGATCGGGGTCTGGTCGGACACAACTCTTGGACAGTGTCTTCATTGTGGCCACACTTCGGTCAATGATTTGTTGAGTAATCAATGAATCAGTTGAACGACATTGCGATGATATGATTGACTGAATCTGATCCCAATCTGATCTCATTCCAGGAGCAAAAATCTTTGATGTCTTTTGAAGGACAACAAATGATGGGAAGGGCAAAAATAATGGAAAAGATCCAAAGCTTGACGTTCCAGAAGATCCAGCACTTGATTACAGCGATTGACACTCAGCCGACCTTCGATGGCGGCGTCTTAGTGGCCGTATTGGGTCAACTCAAGACCGACGACGACCCGCCCCATACGTTCAATCAGGTGTTTGTCCTGAAGCCGGCCAACGATAGCTTTTATGTGGAGCACGACGTCTTCAGATTAGCTCTTCATGTCTAACACACATTGTATTCAATTATAGTTTCAAACAATTGTCTAAATCTCTTAAAACCTCTCATGTATTTCACAATCAGAGGTTTTAATTTCAATTAAAGACTTTTTAAATCGATTACTCTTTTAGTCTTCGCTCGAAAGACAAACAAAACAGAGATTTTCGTTAATTTTTACTTTTAATAAAAACATGTAAAACATGTCATTAATATTTATATAAAACGAGTCCAGAGCTGATCCGCAATCACTTCTTCTGTTTCTTTTTCTCCATTTCCTCTTCTTTTTCTTTCTCAATGATCGTCACATATTTGTCGATCTCTTCGGCGCTCAACAGAACCATCTTCGAGTTGTGCTCCATCTTTGCCACCTCGAGGTTCTTTCCCTGAACTACTTCCAGAAGTGCTTTAATCGCTAATTTGATGGTCGCGTCCTTTGAGTCTGCGATTTCTTGTGTATAGTTCTTCTCTAAGAACTCCCTAACAGTCTTAGCGCTTCTTCCGGTGGCGTTGGCCTTCCATTCGTGGTAAACACCTGTCAATTAGTTGATTGTTATGTTGACAACTAAAACAATAAACCTTTCGGTAATCATTACCTGAAGGGTCAGTTTGGAAGAGTCGTGGAGTCCCGTCTTCATCGAAGCCGGCAATCAGTGCCGATATACCGAAAGGTCGTCTGCCATTGGATTGCGTGTACTTCTGCTTTAGTTGAGCGATGAATCTCGTGATGTACTCGAGAGTCACCGGATCTTCAACTGTCAACTTATGGCTCTGACACTCGACACGAGCCCTGTCTATGAGGATACGGGCGTCTGCTGTCAGACCTGTTCGGGAGATAATTAGCCATTGGTTTGACAAAAGATTCAGTGATCAGACATACCGGCAAAAGCCATCACCACGTGGTCATCTAAAAGACATATCTTCCGAACAGTCCTCTCCTCTTGCAGTTTGGCCACCGATTTCTTCTCAACAGCCAAAACGACCACATCTTTGCCGCGGACGCCGACAGCAGTCGAGCCTTTTTTAACGGCTTCCTGAGCGTACTCTACTTGGAAGAGATGGCCATCGGGTGAGAAGACAGTGATCGCGCGATCATATCGGGAACCGGACATTGTTTATGGTTATGTGTTATGGTTTTAATTCGTCAAATTGAGGATCAGTTAAGTGACAAACAATTTGAAAACAAATCTCAAATCAATTCAAAGGCAATGACAAATCAATTTGAAGACTGAGTGACACAACTGTCCACTCGTTAGAGGTCTCCACTCCTCGACTCATACACACAATGAGCTCATCTGATGAGATACAGACCCGTCGCTGAAGATGTCATCTTAGGATCTGTCGAAGTGATCGCTTGTCTTTAATTACTTTCTGTTATGATTGATAAAAAATGATTGAAAATATCGAAACTTTGGAAATAAAATGAATGAATGTTTTGTTTGGTTAACGTAAACCGAAAGTCACACAAAAGAGGTTTTACTGTATTTAAAGGCCTTTTCTCTGCGAACAGGTTTTCGTGCAATACTTGTGTTGCAGTGAAAGTGAGTTCAAGTGATAAGTGATTAGAGCTTTGAAATCAATATAAAGCTATGATTTGAAGATTACTTTGGATTTGATCTCAAGTTTTGAATAATTTATTTTAAAATTTATTGAAATGAGAGTGAAATGAAAGAAACAATGGTTGAGGCGATGAAAGAGTTAGTATTACTCTTAATGACCGCCATTTCAGCCTTAGTTCTGCTTTTATTCTGCGTTTATAACGGTATGACTTCCGCACAGAATATTCTGTTAAAACCCTAAAGAGAACCAAAAGAGATGACAAGAGAGCCAAAAGTGTTTGTTTAGATCGCATCCCATTTTGCTTTATAGGCATTCCAGTCATCAGATTTAGTGATGCACTCAAACTATTATAAGATTTGATCTAAAGATTTATAACTAAATGTTTAGACAAGAATCCCATCAATGAATCACTCAATTTGTAAACTTATCTTAAATTCCGTTCATATTCTTAAAGTCTATTATTTTTCGGTTCATTTCTTTCCTCACTTATCAGTGGAGAACACATTTCCCAAACCTATTATCAATGAATTGATTTGTTCAGTCCTTTTAGTTGCTTTTTCTATTTGCTATCCTAAACCGTATTAATCGAGAACTATTCCCTATTAACTTCCAGGTCTACCATGGCACAATACACAAATTTTTATATTTGCTATCATAACTCTTATACTGATCGGTAGTTTAGTTGGGTTTATAATTGCAATAATTCGAGTCAACTGTTGGCAAACGGATCAGACCTCAGACCCGACGCCGACCACTCTATACACAGACCCGCCTCCGATCGGTTCAGTTGAAGCTGAAGTACAAAACGACTACATTTCGGTGTTTCCGATGCAACAGTTGGAGCCGAATGTTGACCTCAATTAACGATCGATTCGTTGACAACTTTTTTATGCAATACTCATCCGATGTCTCAATCATTGCCAACAAAACAAATATTGTTTTTTTTTTTTACTAAAACTCTATTAAATAGTTTCGAAGGGTTTT
>JAQGAJ010001188.1:0-10711 GCA_034689365.1 Liebstadia similis
AGAAAAACCTAAATCTCATTAATATTGTACAAAAAACTTAAGAATTTGCGGACAAAAATGTCCTCAAATGAAATGTTTTATTCAATTGAACAATTAAAATACATTCACTTTATATATTTTGCTTAAAAAACAAATGGTTGGGAAAAACTGAATCAAAAGGCTATGAAAAGGTGGAGAATATAAGTTGTCGGTAATGATCAATCCATTCGACTCTTTGATAGACTTTTTGAACATTTTAAACATAAAATGAGATAAACTTTTACGAGAGGGCAAAGGGAATAATGATCTTCTCTATTGTATATCTATTAAAATGAGTTATCACTTACACAACTCTTTAATGTTTTCAATGGTGTCTTATTTTATGACATATCACAGAAAAAGATATATATTTGTCATAAAATCAAATTTTATTGATTTGTGAATATATTAGTCGACGAATTCATTCATATAATCGGTTTCGAAGCGAATCTCAAGTAAATAAAAACCTGTTATTAAACATTAAGCCATAAAAAAGGAATAAAATTTTAAACCATAATTAAAATAAATCTCAAAATTAAAGAGACATTCATTCAATCATAAGAGAAATTATTTTATGACCGGAGAAAAGTGTAATCAAATAATAAAATTAAAATTTACGACAAAAATAAAAGTCGTATAAAATGTTAGTTTATATTAAGAAAAGTGATATAATGTTATAATTCTTCGATCGATTCCATAACTATTTCATAAACGATTCGTTCCCTTATTTTCAAACAAAAAATGCAAATTTCAGTCTCTTTTGGATCAGTTTTGGCATTCAATACAATGACAAACATTGTATTCATTTTTTCCAAATGTTTGCTTCACTCGATTAAATCCAATGACATTTCAACAGACATGCAATCAATTAGCTCTCTCTCTCTCTCTCCTTCCCATCTCTTTCTCTCTCCTTCCCATCTCTTTCTCTCTCCTTAATTATATATTTACTATAATTAGGTTTTTTGAGGGTTTTTCAGATGAAGTAAAACAATATTTCTCTCCTAAGAGTAGCGAAAATATTATTAAATTGAAAGCAAGTCTTTATGGGATTCGTGAGAGACTAATGTGGACGACATTTAGGGCCAAAGTTAGCTCTATATCTATAGTAGTGTACAAACACTCACCCGAACCGAACCAATAACTTGTGTCCGTTCTCAAGACAAACAACAAATAAACATATTTTTCACGATTTGGACGTTTCGGACGATTGGCGACGAAGAGATTTAACTATCAAATGAGCACTTATAGTGAAAAATGTGTATATGTTTTCGATCTGAAGATGAATTGTCCACTTGTGTGCCCGATCAACAAACTGGATCCAAACGACTCAAAGGCAATGATAAATGTTTTGAAGCGATATCACAAAACCAAGAACTGATAAAATGGCTGAAGAATGAAAGAAAGCCAAAGAAGGAGAGAGAAGTAGAGAAGACGGCGAATAATTATATATTTATCGCAAAGAAAGAAATTGCAAAAAATAAAGAGAGTGAGAGAACTTTGAAAGTTTCCAAGAGAAAAAAAGTGGGACCGGTTTTGCTATCAAGAAATTGTGATTCATTTTGTGTGACATATCCTCTTAAGTAGAGAAATGGCATGAATAGAAACCAAGTGAAGCACTGGACCTATAAGTATAACCGAATCAATTGAAAAAATTAATAACACCGACCGAGAGTAAGGGTTAGCCCAGAATTCATATCCGAGAAACGAGAATTGAGAAAATTAGGAATGAATGAAATGATAGAAATGCAAATTCACTCAATTGCTTTCGGTTGAGCCTCGAATGCCTCGAATGGAGAAACATATTCCGATCAATTACGGCGGTTGGGCTTCAAATGACTCACTCAAGCATTGAATCGCGAGGTATTTATATTCTAAATCTCTCGAAATGAAAAATTCTTATTAAGAAAGACTCGGTTGGAATCGAAAAAATTAAATTATCGAAATTCATTGGAATAAAGACTAAGTTTAAGGATGTGTCGGATGATTGACGTAAACAAGTTCTAAAGATTTCGATGAATAAAATGGTATTAATTAGAGGCTTAGCATTGGTTCTCATCTATAATTCAATACTAAGCCGACCGATAAGACTGACAACAACTCCCACTTCATTAAAGGTTAGTTAACTATCAAATAGAGTACTGAAGGCGAGAGTTAAGACATCAGAGTTATGGCCAAAAGTTGAGCTATAATTTTATAAATTGTGAGCCAAACCCGAGACTCAATTGCTTACCCATTATTAGAGACAAGTCGACGGCTATTCCAATAACTTATGAAAATATCCTTAACCTTAGGGTGGCTTCAGATTAATTGGCACACACTCTGACCGTTTTGGTCGTTGTGTTGGTTCTGGCGGTGAGGCCTTCAAACCATAACTCAGACGATCGCGCATTTTCTCGTCAAACACTTGGCCTTTGGTTTACTTTTGATCAAAATTCACAATTTCTTTAAAAACAGGTAAACCATTGATACAAAAAAGTAGTGAACTTTTACCGATGAGACTCGATTGGGAAGTGAACGGAGTAAAGGAAACCGAGAGGTAATAAACAACTAAAAATCTCATATAAGCTGATATACAAACCAACAGATAGTTTGAGAAAACAAAGTGCTTTGTATGGGCTCTGAATGGCATTCTGTGACGATATGTGTCTGTTATGCTGTGCTTTATTGCAAACAAGAATTCAAAAACATTTAAAACATTCTTCAGTGGGTCAGTCACTGCACTCTTTTACGACCTGTAATTACAATTACATTATATAAAAGTTAGTGTTTTATAACTAAGGGGTAAAAAAGCAATACTAAAGAAAAAGTACAGCAAAAGTATAGCAAAAGTATAGCAAAAGTACAGCAATAGTGATGCAATTTATTGCACGTTTATGGCTTGTTTAGGGGTGTTTATGGTGGCTCTAATCGCCAGTTCAAGTGATTGGGAGCCCCTCTTATGTCTAGGTTTACGACTGTCGCAAACTGTCTCTAACTGTCTCTTATTCTTCACTCTTCACTGTCCCGTAACTCTTATTATGCCATAAGACTTACCGAGTCTTCAATTTATACAATGTTTACCTAAAATTCATAATCAGTTTGGAAGCGATTTGCGAATCAATATGTCTTAAGAGATGTCTATGAACTGAGAATTATTATGGTTATAGCGGTAATGCAATGGAAAGGCATTGGAAGGCAATCCAAGTCAATGGATGCACACAAATGAGGGCCGGAGTGCGAGCCTCGAGTCGGTCGTACAATAACTCAATTCTAGTGCTCATAAACATCACGTTTAGTGTTATATGTCTGACATCGACCGCACTCGGCATCACTCGTCCGCCCGAACACACACAACACCATAATCACAGACTATTGACACTTCTGGCCATTTATACCACAATGGGTCGTAACGTAATTAGATGAGACAAAAGGACATACCTGGTCAGATGGTGGTCAGGTGATGGTCAGATGATGGCAATGGATCAGATGATGTGCTGAGTGGTAGGTTATGAGATGCACAATGCAAATGATGTGTTGTCTGTTGTGTAATGCAATGTTGATATTCTGTTCTTCAACTTCTTCTAGTTCTAACTAATCGGAGCGATTCATGAGCTCATCCAACACTTGACAATAGTGTCAGCCACAGGAATGGCTTCTTCGCGCTCTGGTATAGTTTGTGATATCACTTGTGAGAGATGTGGTCGAAGAGAACTCACTCTCAGATCTCCATTTTGGTGCAAAAGCAAAGCCAAGAGCAAAGCCAAGCCATACAACACTGTAATCAATCATTTTGGCGTTTGTTTCGTCCCCCAAACCTAGCCTTACAGTGCCTTACAGTGCAAGCGCAGCACTACATACGAGCCTACAATAGGATACCTCTCCTCCACTGCTCTCCTGTGCTCTCCTGTCTCGCCGTAAATAATTCTGTTTCTCTTATTCGTTAAATTCATTTATAGAAAAACTAAAATATTTCACTGAAAACCACTTTTTGCTCATTAAGTCATTGATATTCAAATCAATTAGCGATCATTGCATTAATTGAGATTTGAAATGTAGTGCACTCACCATAAGTTGTAACCATAAGGTGAGACCCAAAGTGATCTCATCATGCAATGTGATGGTAGTGTATCATCAATGGAAGGGCTCAATCGATTGCAATTTGTTCTTATCGTTTATCAAAGTCCATAAAACATAATCTAATTTTGTTTCCGTTTCTATTATAATTGGATGAAACGTTTGAGTCGACTGACCATCCGAAGGGTCCGACTTTCCCATCGTGTGCTCAACTTTGGGAACAATCGTTAGGACAGAGTGTGAGTCGGACGGAGTGGTGAAGAGGGGAATGGCATTAAATCTAAATATTCATAAGTGGTATGAATGAGTAGTGCATAAGATTAATAATACAAATATTAGTCAGCACTACATAGACTACAGAGCACTACAGACAAGAGTATAACACAGAGCACACCATACCATACGATTCCATGCCATCCATTCCATTATCCATTATCTGAGTATCCATTCAGAGACAGATATATCCATATTTATTCAGCCGAGAGTGAGATATGGCTCTCTCTGCCAGTTATCTGTCCGACAGATAAAGAGAGCCAATTGTGAGCCAACTCTCTATTGTTAATAAAATATGTGAATCTCTATATCTATTGAACGAAACGAATAATATTTCATTAAAGTCATAACAAACAACGGCGACAGACATTAGAATGACTTACTGTGACTTAGTTGGTGTTGAAGTGATGGCCGAAAGCTATTATCAGACAATTTTGTCTTTAAATGACATCTTCATTGCCAGCGTTACTCTATTTGTCGGATCTCTCGATTGATGAGTTATTATTGGTTGTAGAGAACAGTTATGACATAAACATCTCGCGATCACATATTCTGGTTATACCCTAAACAAAACATTTTCCATCACTTTTTAGCAAATCTGGAAATTACAATCAGTTCGTTAGTAATATTTGTCTCTCCATTGAACGTACATTAGGTAGAAGAGTGTCGACAATGTGGTCAACGGAGGTGTCAGTCAGGATCAGATCATTTCCGATCAGACCTACATTCAGTTTTATGTCTAAACCCGATTCTTCAACCTATAAATCAATTCAAAGTAATTAAAATATGTATTCATTGTCCGACTATTACCTCGTTTGCAAACTAATGGCCGGTTATTGTCATCCGCTGTCATCTAATTGTGTTATCCCAGCCTTTATTGACCATTAGATGAAAAGCAAGTGATTTATTGGTCGAATCAAATGCATTGAATCGTGACTTCCCTTGAGATCAATATTTTCTGTCACTCAGACTGACCTCAGATTCGGTTCTTTAAAAGTTATTCTTTAAGAAACCGAATAAAACCAATAATTGTCTTCCTCTTTGATAATCGCGGTAAATATGGAGTCATAGAAATGCTAATTCACTGACTCCTTATTAATATTAACCAAAGTTGTGATAATCGCTAAATAATTCAAACCTCAGGACATAGTTATGAGACTCGAATTCTATTTTAATTGGTTTTACAATCCATTTGTAAACGAAGACCAGATCCACAAAATTCTTATCTATTATTAATATAATGCAAAACAAGAGCAATAAATATATTTTTGTTGTTTTTTATGTGTTTTTTTTATAATCAAAATGTTTATTTAATTCTAGTATTTGTTGAAATCATAATGAATTTGATTGTTTAGAAGAAGCCTCGCTAATAGTGAGCGAACGACCGGTAATAAAGTCGAGCTTTTAGTGGCCTTTACTTAACTTTACTGTTAATTATGTATAATAGAAAAGGGGAGCGACTGTTGAGCGACTGTCGGAATGGGAGCAGCAATTGATTTGCATTATATGACCACTACTGGTGTGTAAGCATTGAATAAGTGCTTCAATAAAGACATTCGACTTTAAAGGTGTGTCACATGAATGCCATCCGAGCCTAACCTTAACTCCATTGAGATGTTGTGCAAAACAATCGTCCGATACATAAGGTTTGTGTCAACTGGTCTTCAGTCGAGACCAGTTGTCGAGTCCGTACCACAAGACTCGACAAAGACCTCAAATTTGAGGCCATATTCTGATCACGGCTTCCAATTCATTATGTTTTGAGACAAAAATAATATCTTCTCTTCTGATGTATTAGTTATCAAATAATTTTCAGATATAAATCATCTGAAGATTCAAACCTGAATTCTATCTCAAGTGAATCGTCCGAATGTCAGCGTTGAGACGCCTTTAATATATTGGACGACAGTTTCAATGTTTCAATTCAAGGTAAATAACTTGATATTCATTATAACGATTCCGTTCTATCGTATCCGCGATTCGTTGTTTTCATAGCAATAAAACTTTATTATTATTATTATTCTTTCACTTAGTTTTCTGTTTTCTGTTTATTCAACCGAAAGACAACTTCTGTGTTATTAATGCCGATAAGCCATCGATTTTGTTTCGAGTTTGGGATAACTTTATAATTTAGATATCATTCGTCAGACGCTATTAAAGTTACTTTTTTCAGATTTCAGACGTTTTTCATTTGATTTTTCGACTGATAGCCAATTATTTATTACTCTTTTTCTTAGTCTTTTGTTTTGAAACGTTTTTCTCTTGAACTGAGAATTAAATTTAAAAATGTTTGATATTTTCATTACTTTATTCGCGATTCCATTTAAATTCCATTTAGTTCTTGAAATTCAATCAAAAATTTTTAAAAATTTTCAAATGTTTTTTATTTTTCCTATACTTTTGACTCTAAATCAGACGAAATACTCGAAAACTACTTAAAAATTCTAAAAATCATTATCTAATTATAGCAGCGGTTGAGTCGTTCGAGTGATACCGAGTTCTTCTCATCAGTTAATTTCAAGTCTTTTTTCTCTAACTTTGAGATTCGCCGTCACTTTCGGTGAAACGAGTTATTAGTTTTCGGACAAAGAAATAAATGATTGGCACAAATGTTGTGCAATTTGGCCGACATTAAGCCTCGCGATGGCTAACGAGTGGAACGGGAGGAACGTCGTGACCACCTGTGCCTCCGAATCGATAGTTTAATGTAAGCGATATTAGATGTTTGCAAATATTACATACAATTACTCGAAAACCGATGCAAACGTTGCAGACGTTGCAGACATTGCCACCGATGGAACCGATGGAAGCGTTGCAGTTATTTCACACAATATATGATCGAAAGAGAATTCCCGAGCGATTCGTTCGCTCAATAATTATAGGTTTGAAAAAAGGTCGAGAAAAACAACATTGGCTTACATTTTAGGAGAGATCACGAATAGTGTGATATTTGATAGGACTCTTGTTTTGTGTTTATTTTTGTTTCTCCGCATAAATTTCATATAACTTTGTTTGGTATTCACTTCTAAATAAATTGTGAGCTTCTCTTCGGGTCTGATATTTGTTTTCGCTTCGGGTCTCGCATTAGACTAAGTGTTGGCTCGAATTTAAACTTCACTTCAATCTAAATATTCATTTATTGCTTTCTTCTATACTCATAACAACTTTTAATCCCAATTCCTATCTGTGAATCGAGAAAAGCGTTTTGGCTTTCGTTCGCTTCGAAAACTTTTGCCTTCAATTAGATTTTCGGCGTCTCTTTTGCCGAAACCGATCGATAGCTAATGTGTTCTTCCATTGGATCTGATGTTAGACCGAATTGGGACTAAACTAGAGATAACTAATCCTGAAATTACATCACATATTGCGAGTCAGACCGTTCTCTCTCGTGGGAGACGACGACTGATTGTCAAACTTGAGGATAGAGTCGAGTAGAGCTCACAAATGCACTCAAATCGATTGGATTGCCGTCACTAACGAACCGACCGAATGCACACAATTTACCGAATCTACACAATTCTCTTATCTCAGTGTGGGTGGAGTGAAGACATGAAGACATGTATGCCTTTATTCAGTATTAATAACGATCATGCGATGGAGAGGGAGAGCTCGAGAGGGAACGGGAGAGCATAAGAGAGTGACGGAGAGAAGGAGAGAGAGAATGAGATTAATAAACGAATATTTGGTTCATAGCCATAGTCATAGACCATTAGTATTTGAGATAAGAGTCGGAGTTCGGCAAAGATTTGTCGTAACGGAAGCCTAAAATTGATGATAAATTACGTGAAATGCGTTATGACTTAGATATTGCTCGCAATTGTGCCCACATTTAGCTCTACTCCGATCCCAAACAATCGATATTCTCTTCCACTTCATTAAGCCTTAAGCCTAACCTCGAGTACTATGTCTTAGACATAAGTATTTTTATAAAATAAAATACTTAAGATTCTCACGAATTCCTTGACCTTAATATCTATGGAATATTCTGTTAACTCTTTTATTGTTCTTTTCAATTGAATACATCACTCGATTCTTGATATCAATTCTTTTAAAACACTTATTCTCAAAAGAGAGTTAACTTTGGGCTCAAATCTAATTTAATTCTATTAACGGATGAATTATAGATCGACTGAGTTTTGTTTGGACTCATTGTCAGCATTTCTCATAATTTCTATATATTATGTTTAGACTGAAAACTCAAACAACAAAACAAACATTAATTAAATCAAAATTTCAAATGATTTCAAAAGTCAAAGATGTCTTCGTTTTGTTTTTAAATTTTTTTGAAATGAGTTTTCATTTGCCATAAAACTAATAGTTATTACAGAACGGGATCGAAAGCATAAACCGTTCATTTCGTCCATTCATTCCCTTTTTGTAATCCAGGTCTTCATCATTTGGAAAGTTATATAAATCATATTATAATTTTAATTAATCATTACTTAAGACTTTTCAATATTTTATATTATTATTCAATGCCTTCGAAACTATGTTAACTATACAACTATGTAAACTATGTTATAGTTCTGAGAAATTTGAAGTATTTTTGAGGTAAAAATTAAGTGAATCTCTAACAAACTTTTGTATAAGTTTCATGAAAAATAAATTTAAAAGAATAAATATTTATTCATTCAAAAATGTAACGATCAGATCATTTTTTGAGGCAATGACAAACGCCTGGATATGAAGTATGCTTTCGGGATATAATGTTCAGTTTAGTCAGTTGTGTAGTAAACTTGCATAGACTTTAAAACAGTCTTCACCTCAAGGCACTTGTCATTGTCTTAAAAAATTATGTGGTAACCATGCTATATAAAGCACTGAAGGACCAAAAATGGCCAAAAATTCACTAAAATATTATAGAAAATTTTTAAAACTCATTTCAAAATTCAGTATAAAATCTCAATTTAATCTATTATTTTGCGATAAGACATCTCAAATCAATCATTTAAATGACGATCATTGGAGTGAGGTTTTAATAAACTAGTACTCTATCGGATAGACAATTCATTTTTATCATTTCGTTTTTCAATTTCAATCAAACTTGAATTAATAACAGGAATATTTCAATGATCATCTAAGGGGGTCAAACATACCTCGGCCCCCGCCATGCGAAGTGCGCAGAAAATTTTTTGCTTCATTTTTGGTAATTTTTGATAAATTATACTAATTTTGGTCAATTCTGATGAAATTTTTATCAAATTTTTCATAAAAACACAAATTTCCTTTTAAAAATCATTTTTCAATAATATAAGCAAAACTTGACTAAAAATGTGATCATTATGTGACATTAATTTTAAAGACTTTTTACCAATGAAATAACATTACGGATAAAACCGGGGTATATATAGCGTCATGTTTTTGGTGGACGCTTCACAGGCCTGACCCCTCTGAGTTCGAGTCAAGGTTCAACCCCCTGACGTGGCCGACCTTGATGACCGCTGGAATATTCATGAAATTTGCTCTGATCAATCTTTGCCTAAACCTTTTGAGTGAATTTCATTATATTTCAGAGCTTACAATCCTAATGGTCAGAGTTCTGTTCACTAAAATGGATCAGAACTGTTGAGATTTTCGCATTTCATTCTAATCAAAATGTAATTATTGTTTTGGATCAGAGATTTCGTTCATATTATAAATTTATAAATAAACTCCGTTTCAGTAATATATAAATGATCTTTTATAATTAACAAAAGATTTTTACACTTTCCCTACAATACAAATCCCATTATAAGTTTTTAAGAATTATATATTAACAAAAATATGATGTATTTGTAGAGTTTCGGTAGTTTTTGATATAATTTATGAAAACCAGATCCGAAAAATATTAGGAAATTGATTGAAATGATTCAAGTTAAAGCTTGCAAGGTGCAAATCTTAATTATAAGACAAAAAAATGTGATAATTTGTAGATTTATAAATTGACCTTGGTATGATTAATTCAAAATGCATATAATAGAGGGACATCCACACTAACTAAAGAGTTTAGAAACAAGCATCACATTGCTTCATTTTCTGACAATATTTTCCATGGTAATCAATTTAAATCTTCATATGTTGAAAAAGACAAAAAAATCTAATATCTCAATATCTATTGAGAAATTCAATATTACTTTTTGTTTTGACCTTAAAATGGTCTATAATTTAAGACAAACAAATTCAAATAACAACTAAGATGTTTTACGCTCTGAGCAACATTTGAAACCTTCTTTTAACTGATAAATGTTCGAAATATTTAAAGATATTTCTTATCCACCATTTATGTCGTTCTAATGTATACTTTTCTGATTACTATTGATTGGCAATCTTTTGAAATGAGTGATTTGAAAAGGGCTGCAATTGTCTAATGAACTGATGGACTAATGGT
>JAQGAJ010001189.1:0-10709 GCA_034689365.1 Liebstadia similis
AATGAACTGAACCCACAAAATCAATAATACCCCGATTCAAATAATCCCCTTTAAAAGTCTGCGACTCTATAGTAATATCAATTCATCCAATTTTCATCCCTTTTAGATCATTCTATTTCATTTAATATGGATCAGATATGAACTCTAATAAAATTTCCACTGTTTTATGTTTAGCCAATTCATAACCATTGAATTGTGAATCAAGTCTTAATAGAACTGATAGAATGAGCATGATCAATTTTATCAAATATATCAATGGAATTTGGAATTATTGAAGAGAAGGAAAAGAAGAGACATCTCGTGTTCATAACGAGAGTTAAACACAGAATTTCACTAAACATCGGATAAGAATCCAATTATTCTAATGTTATATAATCATTAATGTAAAGTAAAAGTAACTTAATTGAAGCTATCAATTGACTACATCTAGATATTCATTGATTGGGGTTTTGTAGAAATTAATTCCAGTTTATCTCTCTTATTCACTTGCATTACCTTTCCTTTCATATAAATTGCTTTCATTTTGATTGTAATTCGATTTCTAAGATATCAAATAAATCTGATCAAAAGAATAAATGTCTTTTAATGATTGACATATAATGTGAAATTCAATTATGGAATATATTAATCGCTTTATATCAATGGTCTTTTACTCAATAAGTTTATTGCGTTTACATATCGTTAATTGACAAGTTTGGAGTGGATTTGCCTTCAATTATATTTATAGAGTCATTTCTAGTTATGCTAACCTATTTGAAATATTTCATTTACAATATACCCAGTGTGAATCTTTGATACTTCATATTATGAATCGATGGGAACTTTATTACGATTACTTTTGTGAATTTCCCTAATGGGAAGATTTGAAATATATATTGGGAAGAATAAAAAGCATTACTATCTGAATAATTGATCAGTTGTTATGATAACCTTTCAATTTTCCTTCAAATGATTCATATAAATAGAAAGTTTTGAGGTTATTTTGATTTCACCCTCAAATTGTCATTAAGGAAAAGTTTGAAGATTTTGTCGGAAAAATGGGATAATTTTTGGAAATGATTTTCGTCATATTTGTGGTGAAGTCACGAGATTTATATCAAATTAACTGAAGATTCAATCGCTAGTGAATGTGATAAATAGATTCTTTGATTTCATTCTTATTATTCGATTCTTCGATATTGTTATTCAACTTATTAGAGATACTTTAGTGTATATGACAATCAGATTCATGTTCTCATTGTTTACTTTGATTACCTTTTAAAGTCGAAATTTCATAATTGGTATCAATTTTAGTGTTTATTATAATAATTAATCAATGAATGGAATAATCCTTGAAATCTTATTATTAGCAATAATTAAATTCATTATACTTTTGTTGAAATCATAGCCTCGTCTCACGTAAACAATTAGTTGGGATTTTCTTTTTGACAAAAAATATCATATCTTGATGTCTATTATATAAATTTCACGATATTTGGGTAGTTTTATGCAATGAAGAAATGTTTTAAGCTATAAAATTAATCGTTGTGTGAGTTGTGATCATCTTAATCATGCTAATCATGTTGAAGGTGCCCCCAAAGAGTGTTTGCACTGAGAACAAGGATATTTCAATTGGTCAGACCTTATGATTATGAGCTAACCATTGACTAACCACTGCTAACCACTGGTAAATGTAATTTCAAGTTTGAAAGACAGTACTGGAAACCTGTATCACAGGCAGGGCTGCCAGACGTCCAGATCACATCCGGATTGTCGAGATTTGGGAAGTTTTGTCTAGAGTTCAGACGGGGAGTTCTGCTGAATTTGGAATTCTCCAGATTCTAAAAAAGTGGGTATTTTTCTCAATATTTTGTTTTTTCAAGCTTTTATTAGAGAATTTAAAATTTACATTTTTCCTCAAATATATTTCGTTTATATTCATCTTTCATTACATAAATTCGTTCAACAATATTGGTATAAGCCGTATACTATAAGGGTAGAGAATGAAACAAAGAAAAGGAAAGAACTTTTTTCTCGTGAATTTTTTTTGGACTATAATTTCAATGTAAATTAAAACAAGTTTTAAAGGGATTTAACTACCATTCGATCTAAATTAAGTTTAATAGCAACTAAAACCATTATAATATATCATAAATTATGTGTCCACATCTGTTGAGACCAAGTTCCTTTGGTTAGAAATGTGGAGACCTGAGTCGAAAGACATGTCAACCCTAATCACAGGTAATACCGTTTCACTTATTGGCAGACATTCAGACATTGGAAGAGAAAGTAAGTCGTGATTGCATTACAACATCATTGGATACTTCGGGATAACTATTGAGTGGAAAAACTGTTTTCAGTCTTTACGAGTGAACTGAGAACTAAGAACTCAGAGCTGAATATAAAATAATTTCAAGGCTTTCAACAATAAGACAGAAAGTGAAGCAAAAGTTGAGGTTTTTCTCTGAGAAAACTAATCGCAAGTAATCAAAACTACATTTAAATCAGAGGTCAACTGCTATTTAAGCACACGTTTGGACAGAATTGGATTGAAATGATCGACAATATAATCAACTTTTTGCAAGTTTATTGTGTTTAATAAATAATGTGTTTGTCGTGATCTTTGTTTGTCTTTACATCAAAATTCATCTGACATTCGTCTGATGTGTCATAAAATTCAAATAATTGTTAGCATTGAAAAGGAATTGATTCGCTATTCATTGCAAACAATCAGAAAAAGATTTAAAGATTTTGTTTATTATTGAAGGCAATAGTTGTCAATAAATATAGAAATTAAGTCTTCAATGAATTTGTTTTGTTTGAGAACAATATCAATCTATTTAGTGTTGGAACTCATTGTTCAGACCCATTGTGACACTTGGATTACAATATGGAATAAGTTGGACATTCCTATTGAAGTGATCTGCAAACGGGAAGGTCTCTCAAAGAGGAAAAGTTTCAAAACCAAGACTATCGAAGAGGACGAGAGATATGACATAAAAGCGTAAGTTTTAAAAAAAAAACCCATTAATTAAAAACCGAATACTTTGTTATTATATTCCGACCCAAATTCAAACCGAGTCTTGTCTTATAAGATATAAAACCTTTTTCTTTTGTTAGTTTTGGTTTCAAAAGGAAAAAATTGTTTTCTCTCGAGTTTACCTTCAATTTTGATTTTTAAATAAATTTCGATTTCATTTTATTTATTATAAGTGAAGTGCCTTTCAATTGAGTCCATATTACACAAGGAATACATGATTTGTTTGCATTGATTATCAATTTATAAAGCAATCAAATGTTATTTTGAAGGTCAGTTCGGACAATCAAACTACAAATTCATTATGTTTATTATGTATAATCAAATAGTTTGATTACATTAAATAACATTGATTAGAATTTTTCACTCATTTTATAATTGAAAAGCATTTAAAACTATTTTTAGCGTATTTTTAATTTTTATTGATAGACATATTGTTTTGATTCAAACTCTAGTTTTAATCAAACTTTAAAAATAGATAAAATGATAAATTTGATGTGAAACTGGTTGTTTTTTAATTAAACCTTGCGATAGGATTATCCAAATTAAGGGAAACTTAATTGAGTAGAGATGTCTTTCCTGATGGGTGTTGTCAAGGGTAGAGATATCATTAGAATTACAACTTTCCTTTAATTAATCTTTAAGCCAAAGGGATATTATTAATGTTAATATTTTTATTAGAAAATACCCAAGTGCTTATTCCAAGAGATATTACCGGCACTGGTGTGACGTCACCGCCGGAACAACTAATATCCAGTTTGATGTCTTCGGCGGAAGAGATAAAAGAATTAATAAACTTTCGGATTCCTATTCTGATTGGTTGATCACCAGAGGAGGTATATATCGGGTGAAGAAGGGATCACTTATTCTGATGTATGGCAAGAATTGGTTGGGAGAGGATTACGAGGATATTGAAGACGCAGTGGTCGGCACTCCCGAGAAATCTCTAAATCCTTCGGACACACAAAGAATGTAAAGAAAGCAATACTTTTGTTTGAGATATCAATTGATTTTTGAAACTGATTTAGTGCTCCACTGGAAGTCCACTTAACCTCATCGACACTCACATTAGACCAGCAAAGACTGGCCATCGATAGAGCGACTTATGCTTCACATAAATTCACTAAAACAAAGTCAATGGGAAAATACATCGGCGATGCCATGAAGAAGAAGTTCGGCCACTTCTGGGCCGTCTTCATAGACCAGCCCGAAAATACCAAAGTGGTTAAGAGGACCTGCGGTACAGACCGAGTGATGATATTCCAAGTGAACGACATTGACTTCATTGTGTGCCAAGTGATGCGATGACCACTCTCTCCGTCACAGATCTCGAAGAGTGTCAATGATTTCAATGCCAATTGTTATTCAACTCATTTTGTGATATAAAGTATTAATTTTGAGAATTATTTTTTGAACCATAATTTAGAACTCAGTTTATGATAAGTTATGTTTTTGAATACTAAAAGCCTTCGTTTCAGTCATGAAATGATTTAATGGACGAACCCTTTTGTGATTTTTGCTTAAAAATGTTTAATAATAACAGCTTTGATGTGATATTCACTCGGATTACGAATTAGGAACAAAAAGTGATGGTCGGCTCAACTCTACCATCATTTCAATGGTTTAATTATTTATCAGACCTTTGGGTTAAATTGTGATTATCAGAATTGGTTGTCCTTGACATTAGTTAGAGTACTGACGACTAATTTTGTTATTTTACTCATTTGATTAATATTCGAGTCTATGTTTAACTAATTATTCAAACAATAAAAGTTTCTTTTCATGACTTTTGCATGAATTATGACACGAAATGCTTGTTAATTACGATTTACAACAAGCTTTCAATACAACAAATTTAGCCTCAATTCACATACTTCTCATTAAATTACAACTTTTTAAAGTGAACTTCAATTTAATTGTTATTAGAAAATGCTATACAAATAGTGAGAGAGAATGGAGAGAAAGAGCGATCGAGTGATTGTGATAATGAGAGTGACCATGTGATGAAAATGATGGCAATGGTTGCAATTATGGTAACCATGATCACTTCACATTGATGATTGTCATTGAGCTACAGGTTAGAGCTGTGCTCTGAGACGTCTGACTGGTTTTCTTCACAACTGTTCGCATGTTTTACTATCACAGGAAAATTGAATTCAAGTCCCGACGACTTATCGTTTATGAAAATGTTTACGAAATATCGGACTTCAATGAGAGGACACTTCGCCGATGGCCTCGTATTGGCCGGAATTGGGACCTGAATTACACCTATTGTCTGCTTCGAGGCCTCAACCAGTGGTCCGTCAGTTGAGATATGCTTCTGAGTTATGTCTTTTCGGTGATTCTGTGCTCTGAATGTATGTCTTTCGATGAGAGTGGCTTTGATTTTAATGGCGAAACTTCTTCTGTTGTTTATCTCAAATGAAATCGGAATGAAATCTCCTTTTAATGGAAAGAATGAGAATTTAGTTAATTTCAGTGAACTTTGTTTCGGACCATATATTCAAACCTCCATTAAAACAATTATCGTGAAGACTAATCTCGACATCGATTGAACCTCTTTTTATGAAACAACAGCAATAGTTTCGGGACTTTCTGTAAACTATCGGCGCCTTTGAAACAAATTTCAAATTAACTTCATTTTAGAAAAGTCTTTAATATTTGCTTATAATTAATATAATAATAAAAAAGCGCTCAAAGGAATCAAATGAATGCATACATTGGTGGTAGCCTTGAGAGGGGAACAGACGTAGAACTTGGTCTGACATTCGTGATTCCAAGACAAAAGAGATTTTTCGATCTGAGCTTCGATCCAATAATGAATTTGTCCGCAAATGCCTTTAAAACTGTTGGGAATATCACTAAAATATGGGGTCAAACAAAATGTATTATTTGTACACAAATTGAATGTCTTGTCCTTCAATGGTATCTGTAATTGGTTTTGAACACTGAAAAGAGATTGTTATCATAACTTTTGAGATGATCAGGATATCAATAGTGGTATAACTGCTCGCCATTGGATAACACTTGCAATTATCTAACATTGTTTGTCGAGAAGTAGTCTTCAAATCTATGCTATTTTACAAATAATAATTATATGTTTTAATATAAATAATTAATTATAAACGACTCATCTTATATGAAAAATGAACGAAACTTGTGAAGCAATGAAAGTATTGACTGCAAATATTGACTTTCAAACTGATATTATATTTATCTCAACTGAATATAATTTAATGTTTTCCTGTTTTCATTTGGTGTGAGAAATATTGAATCTTGATCATCTCTGAATAATGAGTTATTTTTGAAACGTTTAAAAATAGTCTTATCATTCGTTGTTTGAGAAGATTGAAAATATATATTTATCGGACAGACAGTAGAGAAGGTAAACAAAGTCGGACTCACTCGGGTAATTGAAATCGGAACGGTATTTGATGGACACCCTTCTCGAGTAGCGCTTGTTTTGCTTCAAACAAAAGATTATTTTCAAAATCGTTTTTAGAAAAGTTTTCCTCAAAACTCTTGACTTTCACTGAGAATAGCATTGAATGATTTGAATCGAAAAAAGGTTTTGTAAATAACAAACGAAATAAATTATAAAATTGAATGTGAGTTAAATGTGTTTAAGAAGAGTAATAAAGAGTTTATAGTTAGTGAGCACTCATCTAGACTTTAAATTAAAGTTTTCAATGATAAATGAATTTTAATTATAATTCGTTAACAAATAGTCAAATAAAAACATTATTGAGTTAATAGAAAGTTCAATAAAAACATTAAAAATGTTGATTTGGCTCTTGAGACTCATAACAAGGACATCTCAGAATCAGATCATCTCTTTCATGAGTTCGGCCATAATTCGCGAAATATATTTCTCTCGAGAGTTAGAGCTCGCGATTGGAAGACAGGAATAAGTCATCAAACTATTCGATTGAACAGAAGGGGAGAGTTCTAAAGGTTATAAAACTTTCATCGTTTTCAAAATCACATTTTGGGGTTACTTAAGGGTTACTCTGGGGTTACCGAAGGGTTGAAAATAAGGTCAAACCGGTCTTTAAGTCACAAACTCTGTTATAGATTAGTGATTACGTGATGTTTGAGTTATAGACTTTCGATATTAAACATTCCTTTATATTCATTTCATATAAAATAAATTGTTTTGAATATAAATAATCGATAGAAATATACAGTGTAGTAATGTAGTAATCATAAAAAATTAAACAACAAAAAGACCAACGAAATCAATATCCTTGTCAATTCTTTATTATTTATGCACATTTCTCTATCTTTTGATAATTTTTTCTCCAATCTCAACCCCTTCCCCGCCTCCCAAACACTAAATAATATTTATCAGAAGACTTTCCAATTTGGAAATACAAATAAAAAAGATTTATAGTCTGTTAGTCTATTATTGTTAGTTTATTACAACAAAACCCATGTTTGCCTAATAAAGGTGTTCACATTGGGTAATAAATGTATAATTGATTTGATAATATAGACATCATAGATATTATTAGACTAGAGATGGATTACATACCTGTCTGTGTGGCGTCGAATGTCTGGTCGAGAAATGCCATGTTCTCAATGTAGGTGAGAGTCCTGGACTGGCGATCGTTAGAACTGGTCACCCACTTTGTCTTATTCCACTTGACATCGGCCAACCCTTTCATCCGTATTTTGAGATTTTTGAGGTCGAGCTGTCCGTTGAAGTCAATGATACAAATGCCATCGATTTGTTCACCATTTCTATAAACCGTTTTATTTCCATTTAGTTTGATATCAAACTCTTGTAATTGAATTTTTCCCATTGGAATCACTGTTATTGTGGTTCAACTGTTTGCCGATTCTTAGACTTTTTGTTTTGGACGCACTTCTCGTTTATCGGAGAGAAATGAGAAATCATTGAATGCCTTACGTTATGTAACTGAACGTCGTGTGCATTAAAGTCCTTTCGGGCAGTACTGAGGCCTCGAATAACATCTTTCTATTTGCTGTTCGCAAAACGAAACCTTCAGAATCTATCTTCAAATTAGTGGCTCTAATGTCTTCAATAACTTCAATGCCTTTCGATGTTTGGCTTATTATTATTATTATTATTATTACATACTATAATAAACTGATTACCGAAGCGTTAGATCTCTAGATCTGTGTTGTGAGACAAACAATAAATGTAAAGTAATTATTCTGATGTCAGTTATTAATTGACAATTAGTTTTTGAGAGGATTAAAATGCTGTCAAACATAAACATTTCTCTGCATTTCTATCATTTTTATCGTTATTTCAATTTTTGACTTCAAATCTGAAGTTTGAACACAAAATCAACTATTTTTTCAGATTTTCTTCGAGGGATTTGAGACTACTTTTGAGTCTATTCTCTAAATTCGTGAATCTTTACGATAATCACTGGCCTTGGATTGAGTTTTGAAATTATGCACTTTTGGTATGATCAGGATCGAGAAGGTATAGAGTTATCAAGCTTTCAGAACTTGCATTTTGATTGAGCCCAATGTCTATCAATTACTAATATTAGTCATAATCTTTATGCAAGAGTTAAATCTATTTTTTGCCAATTAATTGATACCCTTTTGCAAGAGTCGAATGTAATTATGATATCAAACCTTTCGAAATCTTATAATTGATGATCAATCAAATTATGAAAATCGGAGACAAATTTCCAATTTTAGTGTTTGCTTGCTTATTAACAAAAGGCCTAATTATCGAATTTGTTTTACTTGTTTATCTCTCGATCACATTTATTTAATAGTTTAGCAAATTCTTGTCAAATGATTTAATCCAATAATTTGCTTCTAATTAATCATCAAATTCTGGATTCGTCCCAAAAACTCGTTTAAAGTTAGTTATAATTCAGTGCCAAAGAGGGAGTTTAGATGAAGTTTAGATCAGACTCGAAGACAGATCTGTCAACGACTATCTGTGTTTGATCGCTATTTCCAATTCAAATGAACAGTATCTCAAGTGGTTGTCCTCATCAGTAATATAAAAATGATTTTTGTGTTGTCCAACAATTGTTTGTTTGGATGATAACCACTACTAATGAATAATGAATTTTAATTTTAACAAAATATTTGAGGAAAAGTGTTATTATGATTGAAAATAGATTGTTATTAGAGATAACGAGAAGACAATCACCAGTCAGTCCATTGGTTTGATCACCACTTTATTGAGTTTAATAGTAAAAGGTTTACTGATTTAAGAATTTATACATTTAATTGTTTAGATTGAAATTCGAATCGACTGTTAGTTATCATTCAATTAAAATCAATTATAATTAGTTTATATTACATTTTATTTTCACCGGTAGTTTCAAAAATTATACAAACTGTGCAATCGATTATCAGAAAATCACTATTTGTGCCAATACTTGTGAAGTAATTGTTTCCGAGAAATTGTTTGCATTTAAAAGAGTTAGTCATTTAATTAAATTCAGTAAAACTATTGATTTTATAATTCATTAAATTTATTCAAAATGAATAATTCATTATTAGCTTTATGTAACTCCAATAGCTTTAGCTTCAATAGTGTTATAGTGTTATAGTCTTGGTGAATTCGGATAGAATGGAGATAGAGATAAAGAGGATAACCAAATTGTTTGAAATTTATTCAAAAACATGATAATAGATTGAATTGACCTTTTCATTAATCACGGTTCGCAAGTGGTGTCAGCTTTGAGTTTAATTAATCAAAATTAAAATTAATTCTCTCTTGCGATCAATTTCTAGTAGTCTGTACTGAAATATAATGAATATTTATAAAGTTTGTAAATTCAAAACATGCATAATATAGAGGATTGAGAAGTGTTAAGGCATCGATATGTAGACCGAGTTGACTAAATTAACCGGATTCGCCCAATTCACCAAATTCACCAAGCTCATTCATGCATGACTTCTCTTACTATTTTCAATATAACAATCGTTAATAGTTTACTAAATTATCAATCGATCAAAGTTTGAGGAAAAGTTAGTTTGATTTGTTTGAAGACTTAGAAAATGCATACTTATTAGTGATCACAATCGGAAGATCGAGATGTAAGTCAATAGTGTAAGGAATATCGAGCGTCACGTGAATGAAGTATTTAACCGAAATGATCGGTGTCTTCATCGAAAGGGCAGCGTTTTCGGGCACTACCATCTGAAGAACGTCTTCCTTCTTGAAGCCCGCGTTCACCAATTGACCAGTGATTGGTTCGGAAAGAGTGGTCTCAACGGTCTTATGTTTGTCGCCATAGAGAAGAACCTGAGTCTGATAGAGTGTAGCCCTTGGAGTGACGCTTACTGTGGATGAGTTGTCGACACAGCACTGGATGTCTACCGTCTCCCCTGAAGATTGCAATTAAATCGAGTAATGAATTAACATTTGTCACAAAAATATATTGAATTTGTTTAAACAAACGCTTTTATATTGAAGCCAAAGGTTTGAATGACAATGATCTGAGTGAAAGAGTGATAACCATAGACTGGCGTTTCCGGAGAATAGAGAGATTTGGTAAAACTTCAAATTGCCTCTGATTTCGGTTTTATATTGATCTTTCACTCATAAGATGCATGAAAACAGGTGTTTAAACAACAGATTAAAGAGAGTGATAAAGATATTTATTTAAATACATGTGTTTTTATGCATCTAATGAAAGATTAATATAAAATTGAAATCGGAGGCAATTTGAAGTTTTACCTATCA
>JAQGAJ010001190.1:0-10703 GCA_034689365.1 Liebstadia similis
ATCGAGATATTCTATGTTTTTCTTTCGATCAAAGATATACTGAATTATTGTTGAGATTCTTCAGGGATTTCACACAAAACAACCCAAATATTAGTTTTATTTTATCCAATGTTTGATATCTCAGACAAAAATAAGTGACAATTATTTATCGTTTAATAGTTTGTCAGAAGATGTGAAAAGACTTAGAAAGTGATAAAAATAGTAAATGAAATCCAATCGAGCAAAGAATCATTTGCCGGAAATTATTTTTGTATTTCAATGAAATTTCTTTATATTTCACTTTAAATTCGGGTTAATTTTCCACTAAGTTCTCAAATCTCAAGACTCGAGTCGAGTGTTTGTTTGTTATTTCGTTGGCTTCGAAGCGGTTTTCACCAGAAGTTCATATGTTTTGCTCAAAATATTTATTAATAGAGTTTTTTGCGTTCACTTTCAATGAAAGACCGATATTGTGAACCAAAATAACTTTTGTTTTCATTCAAATTTCATCCGATTATCGACTAATCAGCGAAACATTTACGCAAAACACTCGATAAACGTGTTGTCGCTAATGATTACAATCGGACTGACCTTTGATTCTAAATTTGAGGCCAAGAATATTCTGTTTTGGAAAGTTTCAAAAGGGGTTTAAATGATTTTTAGGTCGTTTTATTGGCTCATCATTGAAATCAATAGATGTATTGAATCAGAAGTCAATTAATTCAAAGCTCATTTGAATTCATTGAGGATATAATTAATTTGAATGAACTATAGTTAGTTTGGAACTAATGTTCAGATCATTAAACACAGTTATCAACAGCTTTTCAGATGTTTTTCATTTTAAATGTTACCAAAATTCATGCGATTTCTTCTGAAATTCTACTGAATTACTACTAAATTATTCATTACATGAAATGCTGAGGTATTTATAGCCGGGATCTGACAGAAAACTGATTTTTATCTCGGGGTTCGTTTCCGGAGCCAACCGTTTGCTTAACGGAAACCAATAGTCAAACGACTAATAATCGTTAAAATGATTCTAAACTACGAATAAAATAATAGTTTTCATAATAAAGTCAGACATAAAGCGAATACACATTAAAACAATTGCTGTAATTAAAGCATAAATCAAATGAAATGAGTAAAAAGTTTTAAAAACTTAGTAACGATTGAACGACAAAACCGTTTCATTTTTCGCAAATCATAAATCAGGTAATTGTTATTAAACTAATGTTTCGATTATTAAATTCATTCAAATTTTTAAATCAAATGATTTGTCAAAGTTTTTAACTTTTCCTCAACTTTTAGACAGATTTGTGAATAATGTTCTGTCGTTTAAGAAAAGATTCCACAATAAACTGATTGAATTGAATCTCATATACGAGATAAGCGTCCAATTAAGCCCATGTTTAATATTTAATTGGCTCTAAAGATTAGATTACGATTAATGACTAAAAATACTTTTCCATCCTTTGCGTCAGTAATTATAAAATAATATTTGTCTCGATTTGTCTGATAAGAGGCAAACAATAAAAAAAAAGCTATCAATCATTAAAGAGTCGACTAATTGAAACCAAGCTATTTATCTCCAGGTTATCGTCTGTGAGACTGTGTTGAGTCAAAATTCCCGTGTGGTTCGATGATAAGCGAGTTAATTCACTCCTAGTTTCATCACATTTTGTGTTTGTTTGTGCAAAAAAATCAGTGAAAATGGGAAATAAAGTGTTCAGAAGTCGTTCGCATTCCAAATATGAAGTCAATAATGATTTGAAGAGTGATTCGACCGACGAATCGCCGGTCACTTACATCCAGACCGAAGTCTTGAGACCGCCTTCGGTCGCATTCGACACTCGACCGAAACGATCGGTGAGTTATTTCACCAAACGAT
Organism: Liebstadia similis; assembly: GCA_034689365.1. Classification (NCBI taxonomy): domain Eukaryota; kingdom Metazoa; phylum Arthropoda; class Arachnida; order Sarcoptiformes; family Liebstadiidae; genus Liebstadia; species Liebstadia similis. Next base: position 1,868 of record JAQGAJ010001190.1, read on the forward strand.
TTGTCAAACGATTTCAATGCGATTTCAACCGATTGGCAAATGAAGTGAAACTCAAAGCGAAAACAAATAAAAGTGATTTCAAAAAGTTTTCATGAGTTTGAAGAATAAATTCTTTGTTTATTTGGTTCACAGTCTGTAGGCGTTGAGCGAAATGTTTGGCCAAACGATCGGTTTCTATATTAAAAACAACGGTTCCGGGCCTTCAATGTCAGGCATCAGAACTCCGGTAAACCAAGAATTTGTCACTGAATTCTTGATTATCGGTTAGCGATTGCTTTAAATAAACTTTGTAATGGTTTTTAAACTAATGTCTAGTTTGTAGCGAATGAGTACTAAAACCTAACAATTTTATGTTCAAAAACAAGATATAGATTAAGATTATGACAAAATTCTTGGTTGTGATGGAAATCTGCGCCAACTTTTCGTAGTTAACCACAAAAATCTTATTAGAAGTCTTTGATTAAAGCTTTGAGCAATGAATTGGTTGCAGAGCTCTACTAAACGGCATATGACTTACCGTTTTGTCGCACAAGTCTTGCCTCTAATCGCGATTCTGTTAATAATATTCTGTAAATAAAGTCAAGTATAGAATGAGTGATATTTTTAGGACAATCTGCAGATGTTTTTGAGTGTCTGTGCGACACAAACCCCTTCCCTATTAGAGGGCCGTCACATGCAATCAAAGTCTTTGACTAATTTTTAAGCCGAGATTATTTGCCAAATCTTGTCATTTGGTTTAGTCGTTGTCGAGAAGATTAGTTTCAAGACTTTTCCGAAAGTAAAGTTTGGAAGTAATCCCTTTCCACTCTTCTACCAGTGCTTTGATTGAAAGTTCGAACAATTTGTTCGATAATTATCTTTCCATTTGAAAAGATGGTAAATTGCATGAAACCATTGATTTAATAACTAATATATCATTCAAAACGATATCATTTGTCAATTAATCTCATTCTTCGTCCAAAAGGCAAACACTTCAGACATAACTGAAGGCACACAACAGGTATCTAACGAAGGATCCAATGCTTCCAATGAAGGACCGACTCAGACAACCGAAAGTCCACCACAAACTCAAACTTCTGAAGAAGTGAAAGCCGAAGCATCCGTTCCTCAACCACAAGAGGTCCCAACAGAACAAACTCCCGCATCCGAACCGCCAGCGACTCAATCGGAAGCACCGAAACCAACTGAGATACCCGTTCCCGCACCAGAAGAAGCTGTTCAGACAACTGAAACTCCGTCTCAGCCCGAATCTGTTCCTCAATTAGAAGTCCCTGTCGTTCCTACTGAGCCAACACAAACTGAAACTCCTGTTCCTGAAACTGTTCCACAGTCTGCAGATCCAGTCCCTCAATTAGAACAACCAAGTAGTCAAACAGAAACTCCTGTCCCTCAATCCGAGCAACCGATAACCCAAGCAGAAACACCTGTTCCACAAATAGAACAACCAGTGTCTGCATCAGAGGCTCCAATATCTCAATCTGAACCATTAGTTCCTAAAGAAGAGTCCCCACCACAACCTGACCAGACCTCCCAATTAGTAGAATCTGCTCCTCAGTCCGAAACATCATCACAATCAGAACAAATCGTTTCTCAAACCGAACCCATTGTTCCTCAACCAGAACAACTCTCCCAGCCTTCCCAACAACCCGAAGTACCCGTAGAAGTGACTCCCTCTCAACCCGAAACTGTTCCTCAAGCGGAGTCATCAGTACCTCAGGTGGAAGCGACACAACCGACCCCTGAAGTTCCAGTGGTTGAGGTCACGAGTGAAGCACAGGCACCACAAGTTGAACAATCAAATCAACCATCAGAAGCAGTTCCTGTTCCACAAGAACCAGTACAACAGTCAGAATCGGCAGCAACTGCGGAACAGCCACTTCAAGAAACACCGGCACAACCGACTGAAACACCAGCACAACCCGAACCACAACCCGAAGCAAGTCCTCCGTCAGAGCCACAATCGGTGGAATCGCCTGAACAGACTTCACCACAGGTTTGATAATAAACAATTGAAAAGAAACTAATTCTTAGTTAAATTATTTAGTCGGACAGTACGGCATCGGAAACACCGACCGCTGAGGTGATTGCCGAACCGCCGCCGATCGCAGTTTAGAGGAATAAAGAGCTCGCGAATGGTCTTCGATTACAAACTATTTTTTATCGATTAGTTTCTGAATTATTCTACAACTGATTCACTTTTAAAGATAATAATAAAACTAATAAAATGACTGAAAACATAGCAATAGTTATGTTTGACTTCGCGGTCATTCTTCTAATCAATTGAAGTTATAATTACTGAGACATTAGACTCAATGAATGTTTGTTTGCATATAATTAACTTATAATTACTATAAATATGTTTTATTGTATAAAACCTAATAAAAAGATTAATAAAATTTAATAACTTATCTCTGATTTTGTGAAATGTTATTCAAAAACAAATTTAATTTGAAATGTATTTTCGATTTCATTGTTGGCTAAAAAAGTTAAAACATTTTAGTTTAAAAATATTTATTTGTATTTCAAAAAATGATTAGTTTTAAGACGAGAATTGAAGTAATTTTTTTCATTAATGCGATGATTATGAAGACTAAGATCAGGAGAAAGAAAGAGAGAAGAGTTGAGACTTCGAAGTCTTCTTTTAGATAATAATCAATATATTAATTGAAACTAAATTAAAATTTTGTTTAATAATTAGTTATTTAAATATACATTAAATATAAATTTTTAATCAATTATCTTAAAAACTCCTCAAAATATTATATTTTGTTTTAATCACTTTTTTGGGTTAAAGTAAAACTGAGAATTGACGAGTCGGTCGGGATTCTGGTCTTGGATTCGAGCGTAGTCTTCATCCGTACCGATACGATCGGTGACAACACTTCGGACCAGACTGTCAAAGCTATAATTTAAAGCAGTGTTTTCCGCGATCTGATTGGCCACGTCTTCATTGCGGGTTTGAACGACGGGTCGGACTCCCGAAGAGGTCAAAGCGTTGCGCAATGAGTCTCTGAGATTGATCGGTCGCCTCTCTATCTTTCGCTTCTTGGATACATTGGTCAGATAGGCATCGCTGAACGGTCTCTGAAGAGGAAGTCTTCGTTGGCGCTCTAAATCATTTGCGATGATCGGGACCTATAATAAAGATACACATTTATCATAAAATCCAAAGGATATTAAGAATAAGAAAACATTACCCAATCTGAAGGGACGGACGAATGCCAGGACTCACTGCCGATGACAACACGCGGCAGATCGTAAGCATTCGATTGATTTAGCGATTGAGTTGATTCGGCAGAGCTTTCATCCATTCGGTTATTAGTGGTGTTATTCACAGTCATATTGTAATCGAAATCGCTTTCAGCGTCGATAAACTCAGCGTTTTCTGCCTCATCGGTGTCGTTGAGAACTTCTTCATTATCATCGTTAATGTCTACTTCGGTTAGTGTCGAAACGTTGGACTCGGAATCAGTTCTCACGATATAAGAGTCTGCGTTCGGACTTTGCTCTGAATTGTTGTTATTTATGTATTCATTGAGATGTCTTATGGCCACCGATCGCATCCAATCCTGAATCGATGGATTCAATTCAGAAGAAATGTGTTCAATGAAGGCGCCGACCATTCGTTGAAGTGCTAGAACTCCATCAGTAAAGACTACGCGACTCAAAGATATGAGATCCACAAGAAATTGACGAATGATAGTGAAGAAAGTGTTGCCGTAATCTGTCTCAGGAGGGAACAGAAAAAAGTTGAGGATATTATTCAAAGTAATGCGGAGAAAATGTTCGATCGTTGCCATCAAATCGATATTCGGGAGAAGACTCAGTCCGGCCTAAAGAACAATTAAGATTAGATCAAAAGGTGATGTTCTGTCCCTTACAGTCATGAGTTCGAGTCCGGGCCTCCACGAGGCTATGATAGATGTGATGGCATTCTCTATGTTCTCCTCATTCACAGGATTTCCTCTTAATATTGAAGTCTCAACATATTGTTTAAGTGGATCCCGAACTCGGGTAAGTGGTTCTGCATTTCCCGCAAAGATATGAAATAAGTCCTGAAAAGACAAATGTGTGGCCATAGTCATGAAGATATCATTGGCTATGTTCTCGCCCTCAACATATGAAAACCCGTCCAATTGGGTCAAAAAGTTGGCCACATTTATAGCTTGGGTTTGACCACCACTTATGATCCCAAGGATTCCATTGACAAAAGACATGAACATATCAGTCATATTAGTATCGTTTTGTTCATCAGTTTCATTTGACTCCTGAGCGGGTCTTTCATTGTTAAGTCTTCCCATTAAATCAATGAGAGTCGGGTCCACATTGACTGATGGCTCGTTTGGTGTGGAGGTTGGGGTCGCTGTGGGAACGGGAGCAGTGTTACGGTCAGAACGGTTCGTTTGATTAGTAGTTTGTCCCATAAAACCACTGATAATGCCATTGACTATTTGTCCCAAACTTGCGAACGGGATGTTTGTCGGGATGTTTGACGGCTGGTTGTCATTAAAATTGCTTTCATTGTTGTTATTATTGTTTTGATTCGATTGTCTACTATTACGTCCGGTACTGATCCCAACACTAACGCGAGTTCTGATCTCTGGTATTGTGAAGGGAGAGGAACTGTGGAATGAAAGAAATGAGTTCTACAGAGATTAAGTTCTATACCAAGACTAACCATTGAAGATACGGATCGAATGGCGGAATAAAGAGCGGTCTCATGTTAGGCATCGATGACCTCTGGTTGTCATTTTGATTTGCATTAGAAGTCGGGATCTGTACCCTCTCGACAGTAGAGCCCACTTCCATAACCACAATAGGGCTTTGGGTTGTGTACACAGAAAAACTCTGATCCCCGGAAAAACTCTGTGAAAATCTTGGAACAGATGTAGTCGAATGTGTTGTAGAACCGGCGGTATTGACATCCGATTGGTTTTGCTGAGGCTGAGGAGCGCTCTGATTGGCAGTCATTGCGGTCGGTCTTTGACTTTGATTTCTATTAGAATCAGTCGATTGCGGTACGAATGGCATCGAAACGGACATACTTTCCATCGATGTATGGTTCGAATGAATGACTCCGACTGTTCTCGTGTTAAAATTGATTGAGTAATCACTCAAGAGATGGAAGATATGCGACAAATGGTGAGTCGCCCGCTGGCAGTTCCTCTGAAGAGTTTGGGCTTCGGCTAACTGTTGTTCTGTCAACCGTTCAGTACCACTCATCAGATTCTGGTAGCGCTGAATGTGTGGTCTCAGTCTCTCTTGAGCTCTAAAAGCATTGTTCATCAGTTCGTTCATTTCAGAGGCGGTCACGGGTTGGTTGCGATTAGAATTAGTTGTAGTCGTATTACTTGTAGTTTGCCTTTCATTTCTTGTCTGATTCGGGTCTCTCGGAGTAGTGTTTTGAGGAGTTCTTTCGTTTTGAACGTTCAATGGATGGCCAGAGATTATGGGTATACCGAAAGCATTTGATGCCGCGGTCGCCGCCTGTGCTGCGAGTTGTGCCTCGAGTTGAGACTCAAGTGACCCGACATTATTGGCGTCAACAGTGAAGGACCCGTTCGTGGCGTTTGTCGGGTCATTAAGTCCGGGAATACTATCGGGTCTTTCGATGACATCAATGATAGCATTTATATATCCAATGAAACGCTGAATATGAGTCAGACGTTGTCGGCACTCATTTTGCGGCGGACTCTGAGCCAGATTTATCTGGACGTCAACAGATGATCCGTCTTCAGAGGTTCTCGACATCACAGTTGCATTGCGACCAAAGTCTCCCATATTTTGCACCATTGTTTGTAACATTTGCTGAAACCCATTAGGATTGAAGGCCTCCTGAGGTATAGTGAAGGCGCCCACGAGATAACTGTTGTCATCGGCCGGTCGGCCACCGAATGGTCGTCGGCCGTTATGTGAATGTCTGGGACTTGACTGAGCGCTGTTTGGGTTAGAGGACGGCCGGTTTCCAGTGGGCAGGGGTGGGGCCCTCTTCACCAAATGAACTACCTTTCCATCATTTATTTCTAATGGAAGGGTAATTAGTAATCAGACACGAGTTTTAAAGACAATACCATAGTCTTTGAGTGACTTGTCGTCGACCAGAACCCGACCGCAGAAAATCAATCGCTGAAGATCTGCACTTATCTGGACTTTGGATGCGATCAAGTCTTTGAAGTCTTTGACCGAAATCTATGGTCAAATACATTAAAGGAGTCAATCGTTTGTTTGGTTTTGTCTTACATTGTCCTCGACTTCGAAGTCATAGTTATTTGAGTCAATCGTCTTCACTGTTATCTTAATCATTACGAGATCTTCTTCGGAGTTATATCTCAATCAAACTATATTACATTTAATTGAATTCAATTCAATTAATGTATTATTAATTTGTACACAAAGTAAATACGATTTAAATGTCGACCAAAACTGGAAACGACTGAAGGGCTGAGCGATGAGACTCTACTCCGAAAGAATGCTCTCAAAGCACTTCAAGAGATCTCAAACGATATGTGAAAACAGTTCAAAAACTAATTGAGTTTAGAGTTTAGTTTGAAATTAGTTTATATCAAAGTCTGTGATCTTCACTAAACTTTTCAATGATTAGGACTCAATGGGTCGGAAACAAAAGGTCAAAGTTTATAATGAAGATATCGAAAAACAAGCAAAAGATTAGTAACTAATTGCACTTATAGTGACTTAAGTGAGTATTCATACACTTCTATTCATACAATTGGATGGATTGTGATTGGTCTGGATTAGTGACTAAATTAGACTAAATTAGACTTTTCACTAATCTCTTGGTTACTTATCTTTAATTACTGACTAATTGGCTGATCATTAGTCAATCAGTTATAAACAGTTTCTGAAATGTCTTGAGATTTGACCGAATGATGAATCGAATCGAGATTAAAATATTATAATCAAATCGATTGATTCAGTGATCGAATTACACTTTACTGATTCAAAAATGTTTATAAAACAGTTTGATTTGAAATTCTGGATCTGGAACTACACAAATTGATATTTTGTATTTTAAAACTTTGCACCTTGATCATCTTAATTAAATCGAGTAAAAATATTCGAATCGTCTTTTCACTTATTTTATATAATCGAGATTCTAATTGATTAGAATAAGGATGGACAACAAAATGGACTCGATATATGTGGTTAATAATTTGTTACATAGTTTATTGTATCGATGATAAGACTAAAGTCGAATTTCGATTTAGACATTGTCTGTTTCAAAGGTGCTATTAATAGAAGTCATTTGAATCATTTTCAAGTGTTTAATCAATTTGGATCATTTTAAACCTCAACCATTCTTAACAGGTTATGATATTTTTAACCAATTTTCAAACTTTAATTTGGCATTTCATTTGACAATTCATCAAGATCAAAAATGTCTTTGTGTATATAAATATAATGAATCCGAGATTCACTTCTGGTAATCGCTTATTTCGAATAATGGAAACTTGAGGTTCAAAATATTCAAAGTTCTAGGACTACCTCTATTATAGGTTCACACCCTGTACTACACTCACTGTAGTGAAGTTGAATAGACTTCAATCACCTTTTGGTCGAAATTTCCCTCTCTTTCTGACCAAATGTCTGCCAAACGTTTAACCTTAAGGTACGATAATTGATGGACAGTCGGTGTTATAGTAGGCAATAGTCGAATGGTTTGCTGACGCGACTGAAGACATATTAAAAGGTAAGATATGTCAAAAACTAAACACAGTTTAATTAAATAAAATGAATTTACATGACATTTACATTACATTACAATTTTACGAATCAACAAATCTTAATATTACTCATATTATTAATGTATAACTTGTGTAATGATTTCCTATTTTTCATTTGGTCATCAAATTAATATAATTTCCATCCGTTGCTAAATGAATATCGAAAAAATGTTTAAACAATGGTAAACATGTTTATATGAAATCGGCGAATGACGGTTCGGTCGCTCAGAGCTTGTCATCTAGAATTCAACTAATTTTAGCGATGCCTTCGAGCGATACAAACAAAATAGTTTGTAATTGATCGCACTTCTAGTTTGTCAATGAAATACTATACACTAAATAAATTATAAACAAGAAGAAGAGAAGAAGAGCTCAAAACGAATGCTAGTTATTCGCCGATCTCATCAGAAATGGACTAATGATAAAAGATTTAGTGTCCAAACAATACAAATGTCGGTCAATTAGCGCGAGAAGCGTCCAAAAGTAGTGATTCACTGATTCACGTGCAGAGTAACAAATATTTCAATCAAATAAGCAATTGTTTGTCGCGCGTGAGGAATAGGTAAAGGCTTTTAGAGGTTATTCTGTGATGTTTAAGATTAAACATGGGATCAGCTTTTGGTGATCTCAATCACTCACCAAAATGTTCCACAGTTTGTGAAACGGATTTTGAGCTAAAATTCTAATAAAAATCAGTAATTGTTTTGTCGTTTTCTGTTTCGATTGATTTCATTTGCGAAATGTTTAGTTCAAGCGAGCGATCGGTATATCTTTAGATCATTGGAATAATGAGAGGACTTCTAATTTAGGACTTCTGAAGTGGAATTTTAATTTTATAGACTAGAAAATTGAATAAATACTTTCAAAAATGATATCAAGCTGAGTTTGCTCAGAAAATTGTGTAGAGCGTCGTTACGAGTGAACTACAGCGAGTGATTTGTTATTTCTATGAGATTCTAGAAAAGGAAATAATTATTTCCATTATAAACAAATTTTGAATCGATCTAAAGGTTATTTAAAGATTATTATTGGAAGCGTTTCATAATGTTTCGAATTTCCAATGAAATTCGAGTAAAATTTCAGTTATTTTTTGA
>JAQGAJ010001191.1:0-10700 GCA_034689365.1 Liebstadia similis
ATTCAAATAATTATATTCTAGTCTATTCGTCTATTCTTGTCGTTATATTCAGAGTCTTTCACTAGTTTTCAATCAATTGACTCAAACATTCTCAGAGAATGCATTAGAGCCAAACTAGTGTTGCCAAACCCTTTGAAAAGCCCAAAACCTGGACGTTTGGCAACACTGCTTCTATTGATCACGTGACTGACCCCATGACTGAAAATCCCATTTGAGTTCCATTTTGAAGTTTTGCATTTTGTTGAGCGCGTGAATCAGATTCGGTCGCCGCGACTCCATTGTCTCGCGTGACTGACGCTTCAACTTCCGCAACAATGACGCGACTAAACACGTGACAAATGGTCAGCGAGTGGTCACTCAGAGGTCACTCACTGGTCTGGCGGTCGCCGTAAGAGATGGCTTCCGCGAGAGGACTCCAGCCCTGGAGGTTCTTGCACTTGACGGGCGCCGAATGGGCCAAAAGTAGTTGAATGCACTCTTTGTGGCCCAACATTACCGCCAAATGGAGGGCAGAGTTGCCTAAAAAGGATAGTCCAAGGATAGGATCAGTTGTGGATCAGATGATCACTATCTAGGACATTTCGGGACATTTTGGGTCAACTCAGTCATTATAATCATTTGACAATAAAAATGTCAATAAATAACAAATCATTAATCCTTCAAATCTATCAAATGTATCATGGTGGTTATATTGATCTGACCCCCCCCCCCCAACACATACCATGCACATCTTTGGTCTGAATGTCGTGATTGCGTAATAACATGGAAATAGTCTTCAAATCGTTGTGAAAGACCGCGCGATGTAATGGCCACTCGTCCGCCGAATCCATTTCTGGCCACTGAAGCAGTTGTCCGTCCAAAGTGTGCGGAACTGTAGAACAGACCGACATTTTGGTCACTGAATGACCCGAAGAGACGTCCACTGACTGCTCGACTGACCCGAGACTGCGCTTAAGATCCGAAACGTCATCGCAATTACGTCCACTCTTTTGGCGACCCTTTCGTCGATTCACTCATTCAGTGATTGAAACCCTTTTTGACGTCATTTATGTCTTTCTCTTCGTTTCACAGACTCTGAGCTCCGATTGGATGACGTCATCGAAGTCGCGATGATTTGAAAGCTTTGACTCTCAGCGGCGCTGAAGTCACGTGATTTGGATGTAGAAGAAGATAATGAATGGTAAACGAAGAACGAGATGGACATCAGATGGTGACGATTGCTGTGACGGGGAATCACCGATAATAAAGACGAGAAAAACCGGTTTCACTCAAAGGAATTGTTATTAAAAGACATTTCTTATCAAAAGTCAAATCAAAAGAACTTTCAAAGACTTTAAACACAAAACAAACAAATTTTTATCGTTTTTATTGATTTATTTGAAATCTAATCAAAAGTTTGTCCCAAAAGTCAAAAACCGATTAAAACTTCAAAACTTTTCAGAACTTTTGTTCTCAAACCAGAGATGATCTCAAGACTTCTTTTCCTCTTCTTTCTGTTGATTACCACCAAAGCCGAGAGACCGGAACAAATTCATCTCTCTTTCGGAGGTTTTCTTCAATTAATTCGCTTTTAATTCGCTTTTAATTCAAATTATTTTCAGTAAATGTCTCCCAAATGGTGGTCACGTGGGTCACAATGCAAGAGAGTTCCGGTCAAAGCGTTCACTTCGGGATCAAAGAACTGACCGATCGGGAAATGGCCAGAAGCACGCGCTTCGTTGATGGCGGTGAAGAGAAGCGCGTGATTTTCATTCACCGAGCGATTATGACTTCACTCAAGCCTTCAATGAAATACAGTAAAAATATTTCGAAAATTTCTATCATTTCTATCATTATTTCTATCATTATTTCTATCGTGATACTTGATATATCTTGATATATCTTGATATATCTTGATATATATTGATACTTTTCTTTTGGATTAAGAATATCGCGTCGGCTCTGAGTCTGCGTGGAGTCCACTCTATGTCTTCAGAACTCTTCCCGAAGGCTCTGATTGGACGCCTTCTTTGGCCATTTACGGCGATTTGGGAACCGAAAACGCTCAGTCGGTTCCGCGCATGACTCAGGACGTGTTGAAAGGCGCGTACGACGCGATTCTCCACGTGGGAGACTTTGCTTACGATATGGACTCTGTATTCTGACTTTAATTCCCTTTAACTTTAATTTCCCTTTAATTTCTCGATCCCTTTAAATCAGGACAACGCACGTGTTGGCGACGCGTTTATGCGCGTCATTGAGCCGATGGCCGCGCGTGTGGCTTATCAGACAACTCCCGGGAACCACGAGCACCGATAGTGAGTCACGTGACTGCTTTCACCTTGCTAATTATCACTTTTCTAGCAACTTTTCAAATTACGAAAATCGCTTTTCAATGATTGACCAAAAGAGCGGATTTCAAAACAACCACTTCTATGCATTCAATTTAGGTCCGGCACACTTTGTCTCTTTCTCCACTGAGTTCTACTATTACTTGGAGTTCGGTTGGGACCAAATTAGGGCCCAATACGAATGGCTCGAACGGGACTTAGTGGAAGCCAATCGGGAGGAGAATCGGTTGCTCAGGCCGTGGATCATCACTTTGGCTCATAAACCGCTTTATTGCATGACTTTTGACTTTTTGTGTCGAGAAATCGACGAAATCTCGTTTCAAAGGAAGAGATTGAGAAAAGGCATTCGAATGCACGGAATGGGAGGTCTGTCTGTTGTATCATGGACATTTCATAGTTTCATAGATTGTCTTCCATTCAGAGCCGAAGTACGGTTTGGAAGATCTTTTGCATAAATACAAAGTCGATATTCAACTCTATGGTCACGAACACAACTATCAAAGAATGTTTCCCGTCTTTGACAATCACGTGTTCAACGGTTCCCAAAGCGATCCCTACGATAACCCGAAGGCTTCGGTGGTTATTGTCACCGGAAGTGCTGTCAGTATTAGTTCCTGTGGTTCTTGAGATTGAAGTGATTTGTTTAGGGCTGCAAAGAAGACATCGCGCCCTTCAGGAAAGAGATCCCTGAGTGGAGCGCTTTCAGGAACTCTGATTACGGATTCTCGAGAATGACTTTCAATAAAACACACCTAAGAATTGAACAAATCTCTGACGACCAGGTATTCAATGGTAATTGACATAAAACTGATGGATTGTCTTCAGAAAGGCAAGATTGTCGATCAATTCGTGGTAACCAAAGACTACCCGAGAGACACCTTTGAGCAAATGTATCATGGTGACAGTAATGGTGATTCTGACCAATTCCACGATCTCAATGAAGAGGAGAAACGCGCAAACGCTTACACTTTATAGCGTTAGAGATATTGCAAACCATTTTATATTTCTTTCAAAATAAGATTAAGATTTTTCCTCAAATAATAAAATAGAAATAAATCTCGTTTTAAACTCAATATTCAGTGATTTTCCACTTTTCGACTGAATGTAAGTGTCGTTCAGTCGATTAGAGCTTCAATTGTTTCCATTATTGGAGCAAAAGTTCTAATTATAAACTTTTGCCTTTAGTTAAGTCTCTTAACTGAGATGTCACTACTCTTACAAACCTTAAACCGCGATAAAGAGGACAATGTTATCGCTATTTTTGATCGGACGTGATATTTATCGTTGCGATCGCATTATTCCAATCATGGTATAATATCAAATTGCATGGTAAACAAAAACAGTCAAATCATTGGTTCATTTGTTTGGAACTCAAAAGCGATTAATAATTAGATTCCAAAACATGTTTTGAATGACATTAAGTGAGGGAAAGGGAGAGCAGAAGAGGGAGAAGAGGGACGGCTGTGAGAAGGGGTCACAAGGGGTGGGCAGAGAAGAGGGGATGGCTCTCAGGCTCTGAGCGTTGGCTTTTGTGTTGAATGGTTTGAAAAATGGTTGAATAAACAGTTTAAACAGTTTTGAATGACTTTTGTCTCTCCATTGCTTCTGAGGATCGGTTCCATTGATTCCACTGAAGAACTATTGAATTGAAGTTTTATTAAGAGATTAAGAATAATCTTATCTTCGCCTCAATTGAGACCAAAGTTTCACTCAAAGTGATAGTGAAGTGAAAACACATTTCTCTCTCTTTTCGTTCATTTCTGTTCTCATTTCGCTCTCATTGACAATGATTTTCACAAAACTTTGAAATTTTCAAAATTTTAGTCCAAATTATAGTTAAAATCGTTTTGAAATGAATTTTCGAATCGATTTCACGTTTTTTCTCATAATCTTCGCAACTCTTATGTGGTCTCAAAATGAGGCCCAAAGTCCGACTTCTTCGACGTCTGAACTCTTCTCTTTCGACAAATTGGCCCAGTACACATCTTTAGTGAGTATTTTACATTCTTTTCCATTGTTTTTCACCTTTTTTTTGACGAAATTTAGACTAAAATTAGTTGAAATCACATGACTTTTCATTTATCATATCATTTTTTTTCTCGTGAGAAGAGATTATAAAGCGATAGGCGTTTCACAATAACCTTGAGAACATCGCAAACAATCACCTTGTTAACTCTAACCTTGCTAACTATCGTTCCCACACTTCGTCTTCACTTTCCTTAATTAGTATTCAATCAATAAACAGATTAAAAACAATTTGCATTCACTTTTGATTAATCTTAACCAAACTCTTCACAATATCTTCTTCTTCTTCTTCTTAGGCCACGTGTTTCGCTCAGATCCACGAGGACTTTGCTTTCTGCAACAAGAAGGCCGAAGAGAAGGGAAAGGCGTATTTGGAAGGCGTGGATCTCAACTCCGAATGGGCCAAACGGGTCAAATGCTGCGGCACTTGGAAGCTCAGGGACTGTTGGGTGAAATTCGCGAAACAAAAGTGCGATTCGATGCAAGCTGAACAAGTTCACAACCTTCCTTACACATTTATGAAGAACCTGGACGTGGCTTGCAAGGATTATCCGCCCGGATCAGACAAATGCGGATTTCCCGTTTGGCTCATTGTAGTGATCGTAATCGTCGGTCTTCTTCTGATCGCTTTAGGCGTCTTCTGTGGCTTCAAATGCTATCGGAAGCGGAAGTTGGATCAGATCAAGCGTCAGATGCAATCGACTCACGAAACAGAGAAACTTAAGAATCCGATGGTTTGAAAATGTGAAAAAGTTGTAAAAAAGTGCCAAAAGTTCCAAAACATTCAAAACTTTGGCTCAAATCGAGTGATATTTTGGTTTTGAAAGACTTTTTTTTAATATAAACGCAAACTTTTATAGACTTTTACCGAATTGAATGTAAAAATGACTTAAAGTGTAAAAATCATCGCAAAAATACGAAAATATGACATTTTATTGATCTCTCATTAATATTAAACAATTTATCACTAATTAATCAGTTCTTAAGGAAGTATTGAGTGAAGAAGTGTTTGGCAACAGAAGAGTCCATAAGTCTATAGTCTTCACCGGTTATAATGGATCTGATATTACTGGACATCAGTTGATAACAGAATTCTTCCAATTCTTTTGCTCTCAACTCAACTGCGAAGCAATAAACGGAACAAACGTTCTTCAAATCAGTCAAAGCTTTTGTATGAGAAACGCATTTGTCTTTGAATTCCTGATCCAAATGAACTTCACTTATGCCTAACATTTCCATAAGCACTTCCATGTCCTGAGTGTCGACAGAATTGGTGTAAATCCACTTCAAATACTCGAAATACGCTTCAAAAGAATATCCCGTTATCTCTATTTCGTTGCTCTTCTCTTCGGCCCATTTGTTGGCAAACATTCGCCGAAAATATTCGGAATTCTCTTCTAAAAACCATTTGTGAGCGAAGATAACACTTTGTTCCTGAAGGTTCTTCTTCTTGAGTTTGAAGCGAAGATCGGAGTTCTTGGGATTGTTGAAGGCTTTGGCCATTACTTTCATAACTCGATTCTCTTTCTTTAATTCAACGCATTTATGACTTAATTGGTATTTAATTGAGAAGAAGTCAAACAAAGATTTGTATTTCGTTTTCGAGATTCGGTTCCCTTTCAAAGCGTGAACCCAATCCCCGCTTCCGATGGCTGTTGTCTTCCCGTCCAAGAAGTCCAGAGACACGAACCGATGATCGCCTCTCACGCGCTTCGGCGCACTTTCGCCTTCTTTGCGACTCATCTCCACGTGTTTCGGGGTTTCCTGCCACGTGATGACGGGTTGAGAACGCGCGTGACTTTCAAATTCCCCGCAAAACAATACTTTTCCCTCATTGGTCAGGAAATATGTGTTTGTGAGCGAACACGTGACTGCTCTGACGTGTTGAGCACCGAGAATGCTCATTGGCTGAGAGTAGTGTTCGTCTCTCAAACCCAATTGGTGGGAAGAGTTATCGCCCCACCCAAAGACCGCCCCCTCTCTCGTCAGAGCCAATGAAGAGTTATAAGAGCAGTGAATAGAAGTCACGCCCATTCCTTCCAAACCCTCCAATCGCGTGATCTCAGGCACTGACTCCGCCCTCTGACCACACCCCACTTGCCCATGCGCATTCCAGCCCCACCCGAACACGTGGTGGTCTTCTGTGAGCACGAGAGAGTGGAAGTATCCGCACGTGATTTGTTTGACGCGTTTGTTGTCGAAGAACTTGAATCTCATTGGTTCCGCTCTGTCGTCCACTTCGCACGTGTTTCCGGTTCCCAATTGACCGCAATAGTTGGCGCCCCACCCGAACACCACGTGGTCTTGCGTTAAGGCCAGAGCGAAGTCGTTTCCGAAGAAGAGCTGATTCACCTTCTGATTCGACAATTTCACCACTTCTTCCGGTTCCTCGACATTCAACTCATGTCCAAATCCAAGAATTCCCCAACCATTGGCTCCGAAGCCGAAGATGCGGTCATCGGAAGTGCAAAACAAGACATTCTTCCGGTTGTGACAATCGTTGAAGACATTCAGCCATTTGATCCTATTCTTCGTCGACTCCGAGATCTTGGAACAGATGTCGAACCGGTTGAGGATGTCCGCCATCTTGTCTTCTGATCTTCTTTGGATCTGATCACCAATTGATCCAAAGAAGCGATTTTTTGAACTCTTTTTCTGTTTTGTTTACGTTTTGCAGAACACGTGACAACAGATTCGACCGACAGATGGCTCTCAAAGAATGCATTCAATGGTCAGAAAAAAAGTCAAAAAAAATGTATTAAAAGTCAAATAATTTTCAATTAATTTGTAATTTATTGCGATTTTTGTCAAATATTTTTCATTTATAAAACAAATTTCGTTTATTTTCTCAGAATATTTTGCTAAAAATGATTTTCAATTATAAAAACTATTTATTGGAATTTATTGGCGTTTGTAAACCCGAACACAAGAAACGCCATTTGCTGTTGAGGTCTACGGAAGAAGAGGTCATTAGAGGTCAAAAGTCAGAGGTTAGAGGTCATCAAATACCACAGTGAGAACGTCTCCATTGAACTCTCGGACATAAACCACTTCTTTGTCGCTATCTTTCTGTGTTTGGATCAGTTTATTGCCGTCGAGAGTCATCACAGACTGGAATAAAAGCAACGATAAGACAATAAGAATGATAAGAAAGAGCCAAACCTTGACTTTCTTTCCATCGAGACGTTCTTCTTCGAACTCTTGACCCAAATTGAAATTAATCACAGAAGTCTTGAGAGTTGTCGTCGTTTTGAACTCAAATTCGTCGCCATTTCTCGTGATCTCTACCGTCGGCGAAGTACTGTTTGCCATTTTTCGCATCATAAAGTTCACTCCTGAAGAAGTTGTGATTATAGGAAATGCAGTAAAAGTCAAATAATAGTAATACCGAGTTCTTTGAGAAAGTTGTCGAAGTTGTCGCTCTTTTCGAGCTTCCATTTGCCCATCATTTCTGCCATCGCTGACCTGAAGTTGTTTCGTTAGAATTCAGGGAATTATTAGAATTGAATTGAAAGCGATCTTTACGTAAGACTATTATAGCGGTTCTTATCTCAAGTGTCGGTTCCAAAGGACAGAATCAGAGACTTTGGATTTGGAACTGAACTCAAAATCAGAACAAAAGTAATGAAAGTTTCCATTAATTAGAGATAAGAGTCTTTTAATTAGAGAAAGGATTGAAAGAACAGTCAAAGATCTCATTCATTCAGAAGAGAGAATGAAATTTTGACTTTTAAACCATTTTAAGGATTCAAAAACACTAATGAATTGACTTTTAATCTAAAGTCCAGTTAAACATAATTTTGAAATGATTTCTTCATTGAATTTCTTGTTAATAACTTGTTATAAAACGTCAATTTATAATCTTTTTCATGAAAAAAGATAAAAATAAAGAGATTTTGTGAATCAAAAGGATCTCAAGAGATGAGTAACTCTTAGATTAGATAATAAAAGCAATGAATAAAACATATCATTGGAACCAAGAGTAACAAGGTAATTTGAAGAATTGCCAGAAAAGATTGCAATTAAAGCACTGATAATTACTTTTTATCAAAAGTTCTAATCCTTTGCTTTAAATTTAAACAAAAATCTCACCGAAAGTCCAATTCCAGTGATTTTGAGTCTAAAAGCAGTCAAAAATCAAATTTTCGTTCATTTCTTTCAAAACTCACTTAAATTTTGTTTTTTGAATAGAATTTCATTGAATTTAAGTTTAAATCCGATGAAAAGTGAAATCAAAGAAACGAAAAAAATGGAAAAAATGACAAAAATTAGCCGAAAATTCATTTCAATCAACAAATGGTTTCTTATCTCAAGAAATACTCGAAATTCCTTTAAATAAACAAAAATTTAATGATTTCTTGATATTTAAAGCCCCGCCCTTTCAATGAGAGATATATATTGAGAGAAATATAAACAAAAAAGAGATAAAAAATAGATTACTAGAGAAAACGGCTTTTGATTGGTTGGAAATATCGAAAATATCGAAATATCATGATTTATTTATTCAGATCTCAAGGCTTTTCAAGTGTTTTCAAGACTCACAACACGTGCTCTCACGCGCGTCACTCGTTTTGCACGCGTTTAATGATCAGAAATGAGAAAACGTTTTGTTTTTCTCTTAATTTGAACGATAAATACAAACCGATAGACGTTTTGAAGCGTTTCTGCGAAGACTTTAAACATTTTGATTGAAAAAACTGTAAATGTTTTGAGAAATGAGTGAACACTGACTGAAATGAACCAAAAAGTGACCCAAAATTCACGTCAAATGTGAGCAAAGGTTCCGTCACTGAGATTCAGTCTCTCAAAGTGACGTATCCTTAGAGAACAACGCATTTTATCCCATTTTCCTGGTTTGAGATCACGTGATGAGGATATCCAACACTTTATTGTCTTTTGTTCTCTAAATAAATGGAAAATAACCTCAAATTCAGAACAAAATCATTGAAAACTTTTAATTTTGTTTATTATTAGTAATTATTTGTTAATTAAATCAAATGTTTGTTTTCATTTCAGGAAAAATGAATTTAATTATGATTTTTAACATTTCGAACAATTGTTTAGAGATTTCCAAAGGGACCATTTCCAATGAACCCAAAGAGACATTATGCTTATGATGTTAGCCGAGTGGTCAATAAAACATGAATGCCATTTACTAATCCTTTGAGATTTGAGATTTTTATTGACTTTATAATCAAATCTTAATAAAAATATAATTTAGAATTATTTAGAATTAAACACTTTATGGATAACTAATAAAACAATATTGAAAACGAGTTCAATCAACTGAATTTGTTCTCTATAGCAGTGAAGTTCACACTGTGTTCTCTAAAATGAAATGAATGGCATTCCAGGGCATCATGGTCATTTACGTTATATCATCTGTTCTGATATTATGAACCATTAAATATATGAAGAAAAATACATTTTTTCATTCAAAAACATGTGATTTAAAGAATTGTTTTGAAAATAAATGACTTTTTGTTCATTTTGAGCCTCAATGTTGTTCCCAAAGGGTTTAAACCCAAAGAGAGAACTTATTTTGGGATAATTTCTATTAATAAGTGAAAAATATTGAATTATTGGAAAGTTTTCACTCTTTTTGAACACATTTTTGGTCAGAATTTTGAATAATATCTGTTTTTCTTCGTTTAAATGATAAGAATTGCAATAAAAACGCAATAAAAGTAAAGAAAAGTCAAACAAAAGATTGATTTAATCTGAAAATGACTTCAATTAAGAGATAATTGAATTGTATTTGAGTTTTATTGCAATCTCAGAGAAGATTCCATCACTTCTTCAGAGTCTAAGACATTCAGAAGTCAAGAGTTGTTCCAAAGGATAAGATTTGTCATTAATTCCCACAGTTTTATAGTTTTATCTCAGGTTTTACATCGAATTCCTTGTAATCGTTGATAATATTGTTTTCCTTCTCTTATAAGAAGTCTTTCTCTCGAATGAGAAGACATTTGAAGAAAAAATGAATAAAAGTTTATATTTTTTGTATATTTTCTTACGACTGACCGAAGGCTTTGAATGTGAGCTTTAAATGACTTTAATTTGGATTTAATTTGATTTCATTTTAGCCGAGAATTCATTGAAAACATCAAAATCTGATATAAAACTCAATTTAGAAGAAAACGATTTCTTTCGACTCTTTTTGAGGTAAAACTCAATTATTAATCAATTTTTAGCCAATAATTGACCCGTTTTTTGATAAATACATCGAAAATCGATTTCAAATAAAAGAAAAGATAATTAAATGTAAATTTGGGTCAAATTTTAAATTCATTTTCCCTAAACTTTTAACACAAAAAAACAATTATAAAAAGTTATTAATTAATG
>JAQGAJ010001192.1:0-10699 GCA_034689365.1 Liebstadia similis
ACAATCGATAAAATCTAGGTATATAAATGGAGATATAATTTGATGATATAGTATTGAACTACTCCTCTATTGACCCCATTTTCCTCAATAACCCTTGACCTTGATTTAGGCTAACCATCATTATTCGTTTGTATTTGGGATTGATTTGAGTCCGGTCGGAAGGGTTGCCGCGAGTATTAAGTTATTATTTTTTTTTGGTTTAAATCCGGGTCAGACTATACTTGTATTTGTAGTAAATGTCGATTACACCGATGCTATCGATCAGAAAACAAAGGTTTTATTATTAATTTTCGGCAATTATTTAGCGAAATATTATTTTTCGTTTGAAGTTAAATAAATTTTTGGTTATCATTAAAATCAATTCTTTGTCCACCGAATAGTCACCGAAAATGGTTCAGAGGCTGACATATCGGCGAAGACTGTCGTACAACACGCCGTCCAATAAGCGCCGAATGTGAGTCCCATTTAGACGTCTTTGTGACCACTGATTACAATGAGTTTGTTGTGTCCAACAGTTCTAAGACACCGGGCGGTCGTCTGGTCTATCTCTACCCGAAAAAGCACGGAAGTGTCTCCAAATGTGGTGACTGTAAACTCAAACTGAGAGGAGTATGTCTTCACACGTGACTGATGTCTGTTCACTCACTTAACCGATCACTTGATTTACCGTCAGATCACTTACGCCAGACCTCGACAACTGTCTGCGCTCTCCAAACGCCATAAGACTGTCACCCGAGCCTATGGCGGCTCCCGATGTGCGAAATGCGTTAGAGGCCGGTCAGTAGTTGTTTGATTGGTCTCATGTCTTCACTCATTTGTTGCTCGTTTCAAATTTAGAATTGTCAGGGCTTTCCTCATAGAAGAAGAGAAGATAGTGGCGAAGGTCTTGAAGGCACAGCAGGGGTCGGCTCCGACCGCAAGCAAGTGATCCGTGACTTGTAGTTAAAGAATAATTGATTAAAATAAAAGATTTTCCATTAATTGGTATGACTTTTATTTAATTTCAAAGTTAATTTCGAGTATCGCCTCAAATATAACACAATAAGTAAATTGTCGTTAATTTACAAACAAATAAGAGTCAAATCAAATGACTCTTTGATTAAAATTAGTGAAATTCAAACTTAAAATTAGCTTAAATTAAGTTAAATCTTATCGTTTAGACTGAAATTTGAGTCTTTGGCTCAAAATTCGGTCAAAACTTATATACAATTAATTATTTACAAATATATAGCAATTAATCGTTAAATAAATTAAATAAATTAGAAAATAAGACTAGATTTCAATACAAAGTGAATAAAGAGTTGGGTCTATAGAGGGGTCGGCTATGGCTGTGAGTTTGTGGCCGTCGATGCGGTGGACGAAGAGGTCGCACATCCGAACTCCGATAGACTTATATGACTCTGAAAGTGAAAGCAATTAATAATCAGTCGTACAATGAATTGCAATCAAATGTCTTACCCGAGAGTGCGTTAGACTCTGTCGGGGAGTGTCCTCACAAATGCTCGGATCGACTGTCGAACTGATGTCTAAAGTGATTTTGGATTTCTTTTTCGACTTTGATTTATGTTTAGAGATAACAACGAAATGACCGCCACTTTCCTGTTGTTTCTTCGCCAGGTTTACGAATAACTATTCAAATTAGAAGTCTATAAATAGATCAAGATATCGATCACATTCTCCATACGTTATCCAAAGAGTTCTGACAAACAGTGTATTCAGAAATGCCCGACTTCTGTAGCTTATCGAAGATGTTGGCCAGACTGAGACCACGAAGACCAGTGCCGCTGTGGCTGTTGGTGTCAGAGCTGTATTTAATCTCGTAGTGAAGAATATTGAAATTGTTTTCGTTGAGGATAGCGTTGGGCATGTTCTTAGCGAACCAATCGGTCAAATACGCGGACGACATGTGATTATCGCAGCGCGCGATTATGTGATAGCCGTCACCGAACCTGTTCTTCAGGTGTTGTATTGATCCCAAACAAGTGAAGCGTCCGTTCACTAGGATTGCCACTCGACTGCACAGGGCTTCGCATTCTTCCATACTTTGAGATCGAGATTATGGTAAATATGTATGGAATCAACTAAACTGTTGGATATGAATACCTGTGCGAAGTCAATATCACTGATATCTTGTCGTTATGAACCAAATCAAGAATCAGATCCCATAAGAATCTTCTTGTGTAAGGATCCATACCAGTGGTCGGCTCGTCCTACAAACCAAATAAGACGTTAACCTAAAGTCCATTCCAAGATTGATGATCAGTAAATACCATGAATACAATCGGTGGCGAAGATATCAAAGCGATTGCTGCCGAGAGCTTCCTCTTAGTCCCTCCGCTATAACTTCTTATAACTTTATCGGCGAATTGTGTCAATTGAAGTCTTTTGAGGGCCACTTCAATCGCCTCATCCTCTTCTTTAACGCCTCGAAGTCTGGCGTAAAACCTGAGGTGTTCTCTAGCGGTCAGTTCGTCGAAGAGGGCGTCGAACTGAGGACAGTAACCGATATGTTGACGGGCCTTATGTAAGTCGG
Source organism: Liebstadia similis (assembly GCA_034689365.1). Lineage (NCBI taxonomy): Eukaryota > Metazoa > Arthropoda > Arachnida > Sarcoptiformes > Liebstadiidae > Liebstadia > Liebstadia similis. The sequence continues at coordinate 2,534 of JAQGAJ010001192.1, forward strand.
TTCTGATCGAGAACTGATTGAGAATTGCATCGCCCGAAGTAATCGGTATATCTCCGGTCAACATCTTGAATGTGGTCGACTTCCCGGCGCCGTTCACTCCCAACAGTCCAAAGCACTCGCCTTTCATCACATCCAGAGATAGTCTATTGACTGCCAAATGCTTTTGAGGTTTTCTAAACATTTTTGTCAATTGAATTAAGCGAAGAACTGTATCATCACTTTGAGAAGTGGACAGCACTCGCTGTCTCTCTTCTGCTACATCCCGATCCTCATCCATAGGAGAGGCTGACCTATAGTTGTCACTACTCTTTTTCTTGTTAGGATAAACTAATCGAATGACTTTGAATTCGCACAAAAGGGTTATTATGAAGAAAACGAATCCACTCAAAGCCATTGCGATCAGATTCCGAGTGACCAAATCGTATGCGAACGGAGATCTCATCTTTGAGAACTGACTTGTCTTATAATAGAAGAAGTTCTGGACGTCCAGAATCGCGATGTCCATCAAACCCCGACCGAGACAGTAGTTGGGAAACATGAGGAACACTATCTTCAAAACCTTGTGAATGTGCGCCAAATACTATCGATTGGACGGAAATCAATGAGTTCTTTATCTTAAGACCTATCCTATCATTACTGACCGGAACGTAAGAGATTTGGACGAAGACCTCCAAAAGAAATGAAGTGACGATACAAGTGATACCAACAAACAGATTGATAACGATTAAGCAGATGTAAGCCGTGGACGGCTCTTCGAATATGAAAGACACTGGGTACATCACGGGTGTCACTGACCATCCGTACATCAAGAATAGTGAGATGACTGCCGGAAGATTCGTCGCCGAAGTATAGGCCGGTATATCGAAGATTAGCAAAATTATTATACAACAGAACGCCGGCACCACATAAGAGCACTGGAAGGAAGATATCATTACATGAGTTCTATTGGTCAACAAAGACATACCATATCCCAGAAATAGTTGGCCGTCCAGTAGACGACGGCATTAACGCCGGACACGAACTGCAAGTGTTTTGCTTTAGTGAATCGTTCGTAGACGAGGAAGAGGACAAAACTGGCCGGAACAAAGGACATGGCCACTATGATGAAGATGGCAATCAACACATCCGTTCCCTGAAGTAATTGGTCCTGAGATATGGCATAACTGGTGTCCGGCATCGGATGATTGATGAGAGTTATGCCAAAAGCCGCCGGATTTCCCTTTGATTTATTCAGATTTGCCCGAAGTATAGCATTGTTTAAGGCATTCAAATACGTTGGCATCGAATGAAAGCCCTTATTATTGAACCAGACTTTGGACACATTTCGGACCGCAATTTGTCTCAAAAGCTTCGACTGCTGTGCAGTCACTCCCTCTGCGAAGTCCTCCGGAATGTAGTCTCGAGTCAGTCCGAAAGTGAAGGCTCCGTATCGGCGAAGTCTATACATGTCTGTAGTGTGCAAATAATAGAGATGCTCACGAGTGCCGTTACCGATACCCGTGATGTCCAACAGAACATCACCGGTGATCAGTTTGAGAGCGGGAGGCATTTGGAAGCCCGTCGAGTCGCAGATATATCCCGTGCCCTCAACACTGCACTTGCAGTACGGGAAGTAATCTGCGGTCATGTTCTCTGTTATCTCTTTTTCAGTAAAGGTTCGAGTAGTGGGCGCGACCGGTAAAAAGATTCTGGGCTTAATTCCTGGAACTAATACTGAAACACAATCGGAATCGAGTTTGAAATAATTGTTAACGAGATCGTAATCAGTGAGTTCAGTGTAGTTATCGACCATCAGGTTCTCGTCCTTCAATAGACAGGTGGCACCGACTCCAGAGGGTAAGTGAAATGTCGAGGAAATGTTTAAGGAATGCTCGTCTTTGCTCTGGTATTGACGCTCACAATAAGGAATCACATTTCCGCCCATGTTTTGAGTGTAATTGTAATACTGGGCAGCACTCAAGACAAGAGGAGGCATGTCCTGAGACTTTGGCGCAATGAGTGCTACAGACATCGCCACACATACGAAGAAGGCCGGCAATAGGATCTGACTGACGAGTCCTTTCCAATTACGTTTAGTACAACACCACCTCTTGAATAGTATGGCAGAGAACTGGTTGAGTAAAAGCTTCTTCTTTGACTCAATCTTTTCGGTCGGCATTTTGAGGTCAGTTTTCTTCTCTATTTGATATCCAGTGCTAATCGGAGGCTTCATATCTGATCTCATACTCAGCGCCGAACTCGTTGAGGGTCTGTCCCAAGAGTGTTGTCGTCTGTGATTCTGTTGGAAAGTTGTCTTCAGTACATCAAAGTTCCAATTGGAGGCCACTTTGAGGAATATCTCTTCGAGTGTAGTGTTCTTTAGACCAAATGATGTGATATTAAGTTTTGATAAATTGTGCCGATTCTCCAGAGCTGTGAAGAGTCTGACGAAGTTCTTGACCTCAGAGTTCGGTAAAATAAAATGAATTTCTTGCTGAGACTCAAACAGGTATTTAGCTGTCGGTGCGTATGACTGAACGAAGAGCTGCGCTTCAAGTGATGGCACGTCTATTCCTGGTCTGTAATGAGTCTTATATTCCGTATTCTTCACGAAAACCAAATGATAGCCCTCTCCTAAGCTATGCTTCAGAAACAGAGGACTTCCGCAACATTTGATCTGACCATTAGATAAAATAGCGATTCTGTCCGATAGTATGTCCGCTTCGTCCATATGATGAGTGGACAACAGTATTGTCCGTTCCTTTTTGTATTTCAAGATGAGGTCCCAAATCGCTCTTCTCGTGTATGGATCGACGCCAGCGGTCGGTTCATCGAGAATAACCACTTTGGAGTCACCGATGAAAGCAATGGCAACCGAGAGTTTGCGTTTCATTCCTCCGCTAAGACTTTCAACTGTTTTACCTCTTTTTATAGGCAAAGACAAGTCGGATATGATTTTATTCATCTCTTCTTCCAATTCGGCGCCGCCTTTGACGTCCTTAAGACATGAGTAGAACCAAAGATGTTCTTCGACTGTGAGCTCATCGAAGAGGACGTTGTGTTGCGGACATATACCCATCGATTGTCGAATCACATCCATATCTGTCTTGATGTCCAACCCATAGATATTTGTCTCACCAGATGTGGGCGGGAATAGACCGGTCAATATGGACATAGTAGTGGTTTTGCCGGCGCCGTTGTGTCCCAAGAAAGTTGTGATCTGACCCTCGTATAGATTTACAGACAATTTGTTGACCGCAGGAACCGCTCCTTTCTTATAAAGTTTCACTAAATTAAGAATAGAAACCCCGAGAACCAGATTAATTGGTTCGGCCTCGAAGTAGATCAGGTCATTAAGATTGATGGATTCGGATGGCTGTCGAGAGTTCCTCTTCTTGAGGTCGGCGTTCAACTTCTTTTTCTTAATGAAATTCCACGAACAGAACAGATCGTCGTCGCCGATAGGAGTTCCCAACCAATAGCTTTTGGTGAAAGGGAAATACCACGGACGGGGAAGACCGTATGTGCCCGGATGGACATTCTCGATGTACCAGACAAGTGTGGCATAGAAAAGAGCGTCCAAAACCATCATATTCATGACATTCCATAGAGTGAACGAATCGTCTTCAACGGGAGAGACCGCGAGGTTAGACCACTGAACCCCTACTCCCACCTCCTCGTAAAAGGCAAAGTATTTGGCACCGATTCCGAAGGCAGTCGTCGATAGGAATGAGGCCAACATTTTGGCGTAAAACGGAATTTTGTCGTTTGCCGTCTCCTCCCGAACCGCCAAATACATGCACGGGATATACGCAAGAAAATATAGGATTCCCGCACAGGCGGCCGCCAGTTTGGCTTTTGAGTACAGGACTGACACCAAGAATCTTGAATATCATAACAATTAGTTTTAGGAAAAAGTTATTTCAATTGATTGCTTACGAGAAGACAATGTTTGCGATTATAAAGAGTTCGATGTAAAGGAATATTAAGAAAGGGTTGGAATACGTGAGAACGAGTCCGTATTTGAGGATAACTGTCAATATGACAGCTGTGATTGACATTTGAAGAAATGCTGTGATAAACCAGGCCAACCAATGTACCAGTGAGTTGAGACCCATTGTCTTCATTACTTCTTTGAGACGCTGTTCTTTCTCGTAAACGATGGACTGCACTAACATCGCAACCGAATATACCCACGAAATGGTCATACATAAGGGCATTACGTGTTCGATGATGAACAAGAACCTAATGAGACAATTGGTTTGTATAAGTGTTATAATTGCTAGTTGTCATAACTCACTGATCAGATATATGGCAAGGATATGGGAACTGATGAAGATAAGTGCCCGGATAGTTAGCTGCTTCGTCCGAATGAAGACTGATCATCGCTCGTTCGAGAACATCCTATCGATTATTGAGATGTTTATAATTATAGAAAATTGAAAAGAATTGAATGCAGACCTGAATCCAAACGAAACCAAACTGATAGTAATGATATCCCCAATTGCGAGGACCCGGAAACCAGAATCTGCTCCGAACTGTTGCCGTATTTAGAGTGAAGGAAGCGTTTTGTCTAATTGTATATGTGATGTGCGGCGGAAGTGATGTCGAGTTGGGGTTCAAATCGAAGATCACGTCTGAGATAAGAGATATCATTGGGTATTATATCATTGATAATAAACTATTTGAGGTCTTACTGGCGATTACGGTCACGTTGTCGTTGTAGGCTTTGTTTTGGAAGTAGTGGAGAAGATCTTTTTCAGTGGCGAATCCTCTGAAGACGTTAAGTGAAATGTCTTCAGTGAGTGTGAGCCAACTGCAGGCCGCGCTATGAATCAGATCCAACTGATTTCTGAAATTATCGTAATCACCGCCGATTGAAGTCGACTGCTTCAGTATCTGATGGCCGTGACTGAGTTCCAAGAAGTTGAATATCTTTGGTAAATGAAGTATATCTTTGCGAATCTTCTTAACGATATGGAAATTGTTTTGTGTTTGTTCTAAATCTAAATAATCTTCAATCTCTTTGGAGACATTGAGAAGTTTGTTGGCATAAGTAGTGATCGCATCCAACAATTGGAATGTCTGATTGGCCTTCTGTATGATCTGTTGGGCCGCAGAGCCGGTCCCGTTCGGCGCGAACAGAATGGTTGGGTTCGAGTACAACATATTCAAGAGAAGTGATTGTTCGCTAATAAACTGATTGACGGGTCCGTCGTCTGAATCGTCTTTATCTTGTTCTTTATCATCTGTATTATTATTGATATCATTCTTATCCCTAACATTAGCTTTGTCAATTTTACTCTTCACTTTTGGACCACAAATTGTTTCTTGCATTTTGAGGAACACTCGAACCAATCCCTCGACATTATTCTTCTTTCTTTGGTCATCTTTGTTATTGTCTTCGAATACTCTTTCGGATAGATTTTCCGTTCCATTGGACTTATCTTTGAGATCATAAACTTCCGATGAATCGCCGTTTGAGGACTGATTGGTCTTTGGTTTGCAGACATCGTTCGGCAGTTGAACCGCGATATCAGATAACTCTTTGAGTGTGAGCTCAAAAACCGAAAACTTATTTAGATCTTCGAAGAAACGGTTGATTCGCTTTTTGGCTGTTTTGTAGTCCCAGTTCTGATTTAATACTTCAATGACTTTGGTTTTGTTAAAATTTCTTTTGATATTTTTGGTCAACTCTGATAATTGTTTTTCATTAAGTTTGGAACAAATCTTCAGAGGAATCGAATTGAAATCATTTATGTGTGAAATGTTTGGCATAAAAATTGGAGAAATGTGTGGAATCGTGTTATTCAAGCAGAAGAACGCTTTCACAGACTCCTCAGTGATAAGAATATCGACCACTTCTTGGCTGAAAGAGTCGATGTCGACAGTGAGCTGACCCTTGTTGTAGATATCGAACATCCAGGCGAAGGCCATAAAAATCTTTGATTGCCTCAACTCTTTTTGGTTAAGAAAGTCAAAGAGACTGAAAGGCTTGCTGTTAGGGATCAAAGTTTCGATGCCTAATAAAAAGTTGTGGATCTTTTTCATGTCGAGACCCGTTTCGAGAAGAGCTGTCACTTCGGTATCAGACAAAGACAAATAGTCGGCGTCTCTTAAGTATTGGCCAAATAAGTGACTGTCTTTGAATAAGTCGCTAATCTGGAAGTGTTCGGCACTTCTGAACATGGAATGTATGGCAATCGGGTCCTCCATTATCGACCGATATATCTTCGGTATCGATTCCAACTCTTTTGGATCAAATCCCGGACGGATTATAAATGGATTCTTCTTTCGGGCCACGTCTTGAAGGTTGGCCAGGAATTTATCTAAACTATATAAGAGTTATGGTCAGTATAATTGCCGGTTTTGGTCATTAAGCTATGGGATGTGACACTCTATCTCTCTATATCTCCATTTATGTCTGGAACTTAATATCAATTTTCATTAGTATTAAGTGAAGAGACTCTGAAAACTTTGTTAATCTAGTTATCAACAGAATTCACGTCCCATTGCGTATAATTATTTACGTCGAGTTGGGAAATGTATCGAAACCATCCTCGTCTTTGACCCCTCCGTCGCAGAACGACTGCAAGACTCCCATCAGTCCAGAGCTGGGCAGAGGTTTGGCAGAGAAAGCCACTGATGGGAAGATTTATTGACTATTAATTCAATTTTATTTGTTTGGCTTTAAATTCTATTCTCATATCAGGTCTGATAATCATTTGTGGCATTGATTTGATAGCAATTTATTGCAAATGATTACGAATTCCAAAGAATTGAGATCGAAAGCAATTACATCGACATTAGGGACGAGTGTTTTGTCCGATCGATCGCCGATCAGTTCATTAGTAGCCATTGAGACAATCGTTTTCAAAGCATTTTAACCATTTGTTTCATTGGATTTGATTCATAGCTCTAATGACTTTTGTCGGTCTTTTGGTTGCTCTGAGATGTGAATTGAGATAAGAGATAACGAATACATTACTAAATAAACTTCATTAATGAAACTAATCTCCCCTTTAATTGACGACTAATAAATATTAATTACCAAACGATTCTTCATTAAAGAAATGCCTAGACTTTTATTATAGGGTCATAAATCATCTGAAGTTTGCTTTGACTTCTGGAAGAAAGTTAAAGATTTTGTTTTTCAATCAAAACCAAACACATTTGTCAAAGTGATTGCTCACAAATATGAATTAGAAAAATGTTTTGATCAATAAATTGCGAGTAAATATCAGACAAATGATTATGGATTCGAATATAATTAGAATTCTAGGAAAGTGTTTGTTCGCCACAAATGACAGAACAATTGATATTTAATATTCGTGTCGTTTGGCCACAGATTTCAATGAACTAATCGCTACTGAAGTCGTCTATTGTTTGAGTTATCGGTCATTTGGGTATATATTTAGATACAAAACTATTTAAACCATTAATGAGTTTTGGCTTTTGCTTAAAGAATATTCTGTTTTTGTTTTCATAAATTTCGAAATCGATGTTTGATTTGAAATAAATTGAGTGAAAAAATTCTGATTTTATTGGATATTTCCCAGAATAGACTTTCTTCGAAGTAAACGATATTGTTTTGAATATCGATTCTCGACTTTCGGACAATTCGACGATCGCTCTGATGATTGAAATTAATATTAATTTTAATATTAAATTATATTAATATCTATTGAGAGCGGAATCAATATAACAGTTACTATGGTTTCTGACTTCAGAGCAATCAAAGAATATATTTTGTTGTCTTCGAACCAATTATATAATGAAATCTATGACCAAATGTCAAAAATCAAACGCTTCGATGAATTTTAATTAATTAAGTTCTCAGTATTGGAAAACATATTTATATTTTGAACGAATAAATCAAATCAATTCTGAATTACAGGCACTCAACCACTGGTCGGACAATCACTCACAAACTTTTTGATTGAATTACACAAAAAGTTGTCTTCATTTACAAGAAAATTATGTTTTTGTTTGCAATGAGATTCTTGATGTATAGCATAGCATAGAATGGAGTGGATAATGGAATTATAGAAAAATAGATGTATAGACGTATAGTGGGATTTTATTAAGGACAAATGATATGACTTGCTTTATGCCATTATAGGACTCTTATAGGGCTCAACAAAAAGAAAAATGAAATAAAAACAAGTAATGATACATAAATAATAG